>PVJX010001645.1:0-128684 GCA_004027295.1 Dolichotis patagonum
TGTTTTGTTTGACTATATCATACGTGATGATATGAACAGCTGTTTTGAAGAAAACATTATGACAGCTATTGCTGATTTAATATTATCCTTCTTAGAAGTCCTACCATGCTTTTTTTGTTCTATTACCGTTGGTTCTATCTACCACATTGTGTCTTATTGGAATTTGAATATGTGTGATAGTTCAAACAAATTTTTTTATTTTTTATCAAAAATGAGATATTATAATACCCATTGATCATATTCTGTCATTCGGTTCAGAAAGCCCTGGAATTCTTTCACTCTATGCATGGCTTTATACTATTGTGTTATGTTTGATATTATTGTAATTGAAACTATGCTCAACTATAGCAGAGTAAGAGATATGGTGTTAGAAACTGTTGATGTCCAGTTCACTTAATGTAAAGTACTGTGTTGCCTATGTTGTCCTGTTCTGATCTGCTCTGTACTGCCCCCTTTTGTTTTATTCTCTTTTAAATTAAAAAAAAAAAAAGTGGAATATACTTATTGAGAGAAAAAAGCTTCTGTCTGAGAGAGGGAGAAGGGGTCCCAAGTGGGTTGCCAAAGACTCTGACTTTTCTAGAGACGTTTAAAGAGTAAATCATGAGGTGAGATGGGTCCAAGGTAGGGAAAAATGAGAACTCACAAGGTGGGCATAAGGCGGGACAGAACTGTGGTTAACCAATAAAATTAATTGCCCAGGTAAAATTGATTAAATTAGGAGAAAATGGGGGAACAAGTCACATAGTAAGCGGGCATGCTTAACAGCAGCAACTCTTCCTGTAGGGAGTTCGGATGGTGACTCCTGACTTCCTCAGGGTGATAAAGAACTATTTGGACTGTGGATCCTTAGGATGTGGTGGTATTTGTTTTGCCTTTTTGTCTTGAGATTTGACCCACAGCAGGAGGTGATTGTCTCTTCCAAGGCTTCAGGCTGTCTGAATTTCTGCTCTGGCTCTTTTTAGGTCTCATCCCTGTCTGTCTGCCTATAATATTTCTAACTAACTCAGCTGCTTGTAACATTCCCCTGCTGAAGAAGTAACCCGAACTGCCATGAGGGGAAATGGGCAATGACCCATCTGGTTTCTTCAGGATGAATGGGGTCATAGTGGTTGAACGGCAGTCAGAGGCACTTTTGCAGAGATCTTGTCTAGAGGCCCTCGATAGACACCAGGCATTTTCATCTTGGGTAGGCGTACACCTTTAAGTCTGGAGGAGACGAAGCCAAAGAAACAATTAAGTATGCATGGGCCAAATAATAGAATCAACAAGATAATTATGAGTAACAGGGAATATTAGAGTCTGATGTCATTTATTTATTGTCTGATATCTTGAACATTTATTGAGATATTAGCAGAAGGATCAGGAATGTATATACTTTTAATTTTTACAATTGCACAAGTACTCCCCAGTGCTGCTTAGAATGTCTAATGCCATCCGATTTTGGAGGATGACCTGTCTCATTAATTTTATTTTTTATTTAGAAGAGAGACCAATTGCAGTGTCATTCAAGGCTCTTTGAGTATAGTTAAAGCCTCATATATCACATAACTCTCTCTGGACAAGATCTGATGGATCCCAGTAAAAAGAATCTAAAAGGAATCTAGCAAACTATTGGTTTCATCTATATGATGACTTGGGGTTTGGCACCTTTAGGCAGCAATAATTTTTAATCAAAGCATATATAATCAAAGTTTGTATACAAAGGCATATATAATCAAATCATGAGTAGTAGGGCTGACACTTAAGTATAGAAACTATTTCTAAGTTATAGCAGTTGCAACCCATTGGCTCTTAGGTCCTTCTATTGATGGAGTCTGACATTTTGTCATAAATTTTTTTTAGCTTTAGTAATGATTATCCCTAAATTTGAATAATTTATGAAAACCAGATTAATCATTATTTTGACAAATGAAAAACTCTTTAAGTTTTTATATATGAATAATATGTACTATATTTGAAAAAAATCAGTCTCAGCATCATTTGATTAGTTGGCAACTCTCAGCATTTAGACATGATAAAATCTCTCCAGAATTGGAGTGAAGCTTTTAGGCATAACTAAAAGGAATGAGTGAAGATAAAGTTACCCCAGTTACAGTTTAAATAACCTACATTTTGTTGACTGTTTGAATTACAATGCCTGGAAGGAAGACCAGAATTGAGAAAGACAAAGAGACATGTGCCAGTGTCCAGCAATTAGCTGATTTTTTTAACCTCTTGTCATGATTACTCACGTTTCCTCTGCAGAGATAACAAGCAGACATGACACTGTGGCCAGAGTGAGAAGACAAGTGCCCGACCAAGGCCCTTCAGTTCTGCTGGACCAGCTGAGAGGGTGGGTCTGAATTCTGGGGCCTTGGCCTCAGAGGGCAGCCCAGCCTCCAGTGGTCCCCTTCGCAGTTAGGGCATGGCCTGGGGGGGCCTTTGAAGGCAGTCCCTCTTCAAGTGGCCTGGCTTAGGTGTTGTTGTGGAGCTCTTCTTGGAACCCCAAGAATCAGACTTAAGGTCTGTGTTTTAAGGCCACAAAAAGGCAGATATTTTTTAGTCTCTTTGTTTTCTATCTTTGGTTTTCTCCCAATCCTGATTATAGAATACTAAGGAAGCAGTTTTTACTAAAGAATCAAGTAAGCTATCTGTCGCAAAGGCTATGTTTTGTAGCTTTTTTCTAACGTATGGAGTAGACTGAGTAAGAAACATATCTTTAAGCAAAATCTATCCCTCTATTGAATCAGGATCTATGGACATATGTTATATTAGTGCCTCTGATAAATGATCTAAGAAGTCAGAGGGGTTTTTACCTTTTTCCTGAGAAATAGCTGACAATTTAAAATAACTAGAAGGTTTGTTTTTTGTCCTTCTAAGACCTTCAAGAATACATACTTGAAAATGTCTCCTGTTCCAATGTCCTGTATTGTTGTCAGGCCATTTGGGGTCTTGGGTGGGAACTGCTTGTACACCAGTGGGAACTGGTGGTTCCCCTGGCTGTCTATCTTCTGGCCTTTTAAAATTAACAATATGATATTTATCTCCAAAAGCAATAGCAGCTTGTAATGCTGCCTGTCTCTCACTAGAAGTCAATATGTGATTTAAGAGTAACATTACGTCTTTCCAGCCTAGCTCATAAGTCTGAGTACATCCTCTACAGACATCGATGTACTTATCAGAGTCATCTGAAAATTTTCCTAGTTTTAGCTTAATTTGCTTTAAGTCACTGAAAGAAAGAGACCTATAAATGGGAGTAGTCTCGTAAGGATTCTAACTATACCTGGAGCATAAATAAGAATTATCTCTTAATGTAAAGAAAGTTTGAGCACGCAGCAATTTTAACCATTTTCCCTCCTTTTTACAGTATGACTCTAGTTGTAAAATAGCATAATAATTAATGCTTCCCTCTGCGTTCCATTTTGTCTCTAGAGGGTAGGTAGACCACACACAGGTGCAGAGAAATATCAAATGGCTCCTGTTTTAACATGGAAGTGTCAAACATCTTTTGGTGCTTAAGAATGCATTCCAAAGGAGTAAGGGGCTTTGGCATCGAGTTGCCCATGTCTGTAAAGAGACTTTGACATTGAGCTATTTGACTATGCAAAAAGGAGATAACTAAGGCGTCCCTTATTATTCCTATTTGATAAATGTCCTCAAGGCATCCCGTGAGTTGACTCTGCTCCAGGGCAGGTGGATGGCACCTGGAGAGTGTGGAAGATAAATTTGGCCAGCCTACCCACTCTCAGCCTGGCACACAATCTTATCTTCCCCAATAGCTCATGAACTTTATTTCCATATGACATTTATAAGTTATTGTGACAGGAATATTTAAAGAAGGAAACATCACTTTGTAATAAACTACTGCTTTCATCCATTGGAAGGGAGCATACAATAAAAGGTGAGTTGCAAGTAGAGCACTTCTCAGGTTGTAGAGTAACTCGCCTCTAGAGATAGGTAGAACAATTGATTGGAGGAGTCTTGCCCTGTACACTAGGGCACAGAAGTCTCCAGACATTTGTCTCCCATTTGATTATTTAGGTAACCTTTCTTAGTAACAGGACAAGGGTATACTTTATATTCTTCTATATATTTGAAGCTCACAGGTTAAATTTACAAATTATTATCTAGAAATCACATTTTATGTTGGTAAAAGGCATATCAGTCTTCTAGGCACACAGAAAAGAAAAGCCTTTTTTACTCTTAATTAACACAGGTAAATCATTTCCCTACTAGCTGCTGTGGAATGTGAGAAATCGTTGCAAGCTACCTCAGTTTAATCTCTGAAGGGAGCGGTAGCCTAAGTGATCTGAAAATCCACTGAAAAGTTTAGCAAGAGTTCTTAGTCTACTAGCAGAGAAATAAGGATGATAGAAAAGTGGAACTTTTCAGTGATCATGAGCAAATGTCCACTGAGGAACCTCTGAGTGTCCACCAGAGAGCCACCCTGTCCAGGAACCCTCAGTTCTCAGCTTCTATTGGCTCAGATAATGAGAGGTCAGTCTCCAGAAAGGAATCCAGCTGTCTGTCTGGTCAACATTCCATTGACGCCATTGGCCACTGGCTTCAATGGGGATTCACCAAACAGATGCTGAGGAAACTTGTCCTCTTCTTTGAGGGTGGCAGCTGCTATAATAGTGATTACTTAGCTGGCAGAGTAACCACTGTGTGTCAGAATTCTGTAAGGGATAGTTAAAAGCCTGAGCAAGATTATTACCTAGTGCTCTATGAATTTACAATGAAGGTTTTAAAGTCCACAACTTGAAAGATTGGAGAGCCTCCTTAGTCTAAAATGTGTTTAGGTCCCATATGTGTGCTGCTTTTGGGGACAGCTTCTTCCATTGTCACATGGAAGCCAGTTCTCCCCACGGTGTCTCAGGTTAAATCTCTGGAAGAGATTATGGCCCAGAACGTTAAGCCAGGACATGGCTCCTATCTATGTTCTCCTGAATGAGTATGATTCCGATGTCTTATCTCACCCACAGACAGAGTATGTCTTCTCTATCTTTGGTGTTAGCAAATGCTCACTTTCTATAGGCTTAACTAGGAAGGAGATGTTTGAGTAGTTTAGAGTTCTTTCTGACTTCATACGCCTCTATAAGGAAAGTACAAAGTGGAAAATGAGTAGAGGTAAAGTCAAAGGAAGGAAACTGAAGCAGAACAGGTTTGACATTTTCCCTAGAGCATAGAGGAAGATCAGAGCCAGTGTGCCTCGGTGAAACCTGTCCTCCAAGTCTTGAACGCCAGTCCAGTACTGCTTAAATGGTGGAAGGAGTCCCGGCTTGTATATTGGCATGTATATTTTCTAAGTCGGAGCTAGATCTCATTTAAGAAGACCTATTTTATAGAAGTTTATTTTAAAGCCTGTCAGGGGATGTTCTATTATTATTTTCTCTAGTGCTATTGTCTAAATACAGTCAACCAGGAGTAACAGTAACTTTAGCAGCTAATTTAAATTTAACATGTACAAGAACAAAATAATGAAAATGTACCATTAAAGAAATATCATGACCTCATAATTTTCCCATGGTTTAACTTAGATTTACCATTAAGAGACAAGGCAATTAAAAACAATGTGAAATCACAAGCAATTATCACAAGTAATTATAAGCAACTGACACAAAGACAAAGCAAAAAAATCTGTTATCTAAATGAGTCCCAGTCCAGAGTCTATGAAACAAAAGCAAACTCTTACCTTTGTACAATGATCTTGGTAGGACTTCCAAATGATATAGGGGAATGAAACTCCTGACCTACTATTTGTCCAGAACAAGTTTGTGTTCTCTAAAATTGAAGAATGAATTTTAGGGACAATGGAGTTAAGAGTGGAACATATTTATTTAGCGAAAAAAAGCTTCTTTTTTTCATTCCCCTATATCATTCCCCTATATCACAGAAGGGGTCCCAAGTGGGTTTCCAAAGATTGTCTTTTCTAGGGACTTTTAAAGGGTAAAATCATGGGGTGAGATGGGTCCAAAGTGGGGAAAAATGGGAGCTCACAAGGTGGGCATAAGGTAGGACAGACCTGTGACCAACCAATAAGATTAATTGCTCAGGTAAAATTGATTAAATTAGGAGCAAATGGGGGAGCAAGTCACATAGCAAGCAGGCATGATTAACGGAAGTGACTCTTTGTGTAGGGGGTGGGATGGTGTCTCCTGACTTCCTGGGGTTATGGAGAAGTATTTGGACTGTGGATCCTTAGGATGTGGTTGTATTTGTCTTGAGATGTGGCCCACAGCAGGAGGTGATTGTCTCTTCCAAGGCTGCAAGGTATCTGAACTTCTGCTCTGGCTCCTTTGAGGGCCTGGCCCTGTCTGATTGCCTATAATATTTCTAACTGAGCTGCCTGTTACAAAATGATCCCATGTTAGAACAAGCCTGAAAACATAAAAAAGACTTTGGCAGGGGTGAAAGGTATTAGACAGAATGCAAGCATTGTCATTCAAGGTTGGAAATTGTAACAGACAAAATGCTACAAGATGCTGTGAAATACACAAGGCTGAAATGCAAGTAAAATGTTCAGTATGCACCAGTAGCCATGCTCAAAAGTATATTTATTATGACAGCTCACTAGCTGAACTGAAAGCATTCATGGGGTCTGAAGTACTTAGCCTGCATTTCTTATGGTGATCACAGGAATGTAAAAGACTTATGGAAAAGTGATGTCTTCCAATATGCCATAAAAATTTATGTCCTTGTAGATGTGAAGACTTATTATGCTTTCAATTTAAACATTTATCCTGGAACTCAGCCACCTGGTCCTTATTTGTATAGTAATAAACTGAATGATGTTGTGAATAGACTTGTTGCTCCCATTTCCCAAACTAATTGGAATGTGACTTTCGAAAATTGATTTACCAGTTTCCAATAGATGTTACATTCGTTGACAGAGCACAAATTAACCAGCACAGGAGTCATACACAAGAACAAGACAGAAATTCTAAATGAAATGTTACAATTTCAAAACACAGAATTGTACAGTACAATCTTTGGATTTCAGAAAGGTACAACATTGACCTCTTACATGGCAAAGAAACACAAACTGGTACTACTGATGTCAACAATGCACCATGATGAAATACTGATAGGGAAACCTGGACAAAAGGGAAACTTTTGTCCTGAGCTGGAAACTTTCAACACCAAAACCAAAGATGTCGTAGGTTTTTGGGATAAGTTATGAAACAAAGCGTTGGCCTATGGTTGTGTTTTATTTGATCCTAAACAGCTGTGGCATAAATAGTTACATAGTTTTTAAAGAGAATAACAAGTGCAAAATATCGCGGAGAAATTTTCTTAGAGGTTTGGTATTGGAGTTCATAAAAGATCATTGATAGCAGAGAAAACCAAAACGTTTCTGTCCAGGAAACTATGCAGAAATATTGTGGAGCACATTGGTGAACTGAGAGAGAACAGGCAGGTACAGCTTCACAAAGACCTACACGAGGACAGCAGGAAAACAAAAAAGATGTGGAGTGGGCCCTACAAGAAAGTACAGGAAAATAAAACATACGTGCTATCAGTGTGAGACTTGTATATGGAACATGTACTTGTCATGTGTGAAGACTGCCGTAGGTGTGACAGTTGAAGCAAAGCTTCTTTCTGTGGCAGTGTTGCGTTGGTATTTTCATTGTGGTTCACATAGGAATTTTTTTCTGATATTATCTTTTAGGTTTTGTAAGCAACTGCACAACTGATGTGAAAATGTTGATGTCTATTCTAAAAACACAATACAAATTAAGAATTTAACACTTGATATATTATGTTCTTGTTAATGACACATTATACAATATAAGAACTTCCTGACAAAGCAGCAAGACCACTGAGATGTCAAATATGTCCTACAAAAAGACCAGGAAAGCAAAAAGCATGTGTTGTCAGTGTAAGCGGCATGTGTGCAGACTGCTCTAGTGTGATAATTGAAGTAAAGATTATTTTTCTTTGTAGAGTGCTATTGGTATTTTCATTGTACTTCATATAGGATTTTATTTCCAATGTTCTTTCTTAGACTTTGTATACCAAAAACTAGTTGATATTGAAAATTTTATGCTTTTTTAATAAATACTCAATAAACATTAAAAACAATATTTTTGTGATTTTTTTCTGTTAAGTACTTATTCAATATAATAAAGCTCATAAAATTAAAAATAATAACTCACCAATAGAAATATTCTGAAGAATCAGTGTGGGTCTGCAGACCCATGTTTCTGCACTAATCACAAAATTAGTCTTTTATTGAGCAAGTACTGGGTGCTTAGTGAATAATAATACCATTTTCTTTTTTTTTACTCAGAAGCAAACAATACACTTTAATAATAAAAATGACAAACATGGCAGAGCATTCATTTTGCCTGACATTAACAATTACACACAAAAAAAGAAGGCTTTAGCCAAGGGCTGGGGATTTAGCTCAGTGGCTTAAGCATCTGCCTGGCAAGCAACAGATCATAAATTTAATCCCTGGTAACAAAAAAACCCTTTTAACCAGTGTTTCTATTACCCAGATACAGGTTGCAGTTATTTATGGAGGTTTAAAAAATATTTAGATCCAGGCTTCACTTTTGAAGAAGGTTGCATTGGTGGATCAGGACCCTAGTGTTTTTATTTTACGCATTTATTTTACGCATTTATTTTACTCATTTATTTTGAATGGTGCAGAGGACGGAGCCCAGGACCCAAAGATTTTCCAACAGCCCTCAAGGATCTCCACTGTTTTCTTCCTGTTGAGTCACTGATTTTAGGTTGCCTGGGCACTTTGGGCTCTTTTGGCAATAGTTTAAGGAAATGGGGAGCTTTCCCTGCAGATTTGTTAGCGGTAGTGAAGAGCTTGGCCTCTGGCTTTTTTGGAGTCTGTCTCAGCTCTTTCCTCCTGACTGAGGATTTTCTACATTTCTTCTGTCACAGTTTGGGCTCCTTGCCTGGGCCTGCATCTGGGGTCTCAGGAGCTGGCAGGGCCTTTCTCTTCCCGCCGTGAGGTATGTTGGGACCAGGACTCTTTTTTGGAAACTTCTTCCCTCTGACATGTTTTTGCACCTCAACATTTTCTTTTACTGGAGTCTCTCCTATGGATACCAGTTGTGGAATTTCATCGTCAGATTCCTTTGTCATTTTAACTTGGTTTTTTACTTTGCCAGTCTTCTTCTGGGACCCATGGCTTTTCACTGAAGCACCTTTAGTTTTAGGTGCCACACCACTAGTTAGGACTGATGTAGCCTTCTTAGCTTTTTCCTTTAACTTTTTCTTTTCCCGCTTCAACTTTCATTTTTCACAAAGTTTTTGCTCTTTCTCTTTTTTTCTTAGCCTCTTTTTCTTTCAGCATAGGAAGAACATTGTGTTGGTTTCATTCTGGTAAGAAATAAATAAGAAAAAGATGGGAAGGGAAACCAACTTCCCAGTTTTCACAAACAGAAATTTCACACTTTCCCTCTTCTCTGGCAGTTTCTCTCAAAGACTTTCTGCCACAGCAACAATGTTTTTGGGGATGTCTTAGCCCACATTCCAGTGTGACCAATGCATACAGTGCTGCAAGAAACACTTTTGTAGATGTTTAAAACTGTCCCACCGAGGGAGTTGTTGATTTCTTCTGATAAATTCTTGGCCAGAAGATTTACAGGTACTGGAACTTTTTCCTTTGACAGAAATGTCTGTTTGCAAGGGCAAAAGCTGCCTAATTCTTTCATCAGTAAGGAAGAAGTCAAAACTATTTAGGAGTTGGAGCTTGGCTTCATAGGCTTTGTATTCTGTTTTTAAAGTTCGAAAAGGGATAACCCAAGAAATTGTTTTAATTCCATGCTTTTTTAAAAGCTTTCTATAGAAGCGTTCTGTCTGTTCAGTTGACTGGCGTTCATCCTTGGTAAATAAACAGATTTCTGACAAGTCTGATTGAATACTAGGAGGCAAGGACAACCTGACCCTCAGCTCTTTTCCTGGAATTTTCCACAATACCACCATTAAAAATAAATTTTCATTCCCGTTCAAAAGCAATCCATTTTTGTTCTTCCTGCGCTTACACTATGTCAACAAGGCTTCCACTGCCTTTCTAATCTGTTTTTTGCCGAGCTGCTCTAGTGAGGTCAGATCTGCGGGAGTCGAGGTGGCCGGTTAGGTTGACTCTTGAGTGGGGGACAAGTCCTCCATTTTTCTCTCACCTAGTGCAAACTAGCAGTCCACCTGGGAGCTGGTTTCTTCAATAATACCATTTCATTGTGACACCTGCTTAAGACAGGATTGCCACATTTAGGAAATAAGGACTGTTTGAAATAGGTCATGCAATCCAATGTACTAAAAATTACTGCTGATGTGAAATTCGAAATTAACTGGACATACTGTATTTTACCTGGCAACTCTCTTCAAGAGCACTTGTCTGAAGAAATTAGGCTATAAAGGTAAAACTGTGTTATAACTTGTCTTAGTCACTTAATGCTTACCACTTAAAGGAAGAGAGGTTTATTCTGGCTCACAATTTCAGTCCACGGTCCACTGGCTCCAAAGCAGAAACAGGATGGGAGAGGAAGCAGAGAGAGAAGGAAGGAGTTGGGAAGGGACTTGCACCCTGAGAGGTCACTTCTCAAGTGACCCAGACCTTCCAGGCCTCACCTTCTAACAGCAAGATTAATCCACAGATGAGTATGGTACTGTCATGATCCAATCACCTTTGAGAAAGCCCATCTCTGAACATATGAGGCTTTGGAGGGATATTCTAGGCCTAAACCATAACACAAAAAAATGCCTAGAAAGTGATTGTCTTCTAGAAACAGCCCATTGCTTATTTGTTTATTTGCTTTGCTTTGTTCTTTAATCATCGAGTCCCTCAGTCCTGATATTCATAGTATGCGTTCTTCATCCGGAATGTTCAGAGACTTCCTGGACAGAAAATTTAGCAGAAGACAAAGGCTCGCAAATCAGTTTGTCTGTCTGTCTGTCTGTCACTCTCTCTATCTCTGTCTTCCAGTTCATATATGACTAAGAGTTTTCTTTCTCTTGTTGGTGTGAAAAAAGATAAGAGAAGGAAGGAGAGGAACTCTGGCCCCCTACGTCTTCCCAGGACTGTGTGCAGGAAGGAGGGCTGACTGGGGAGCCCCTGTGAGGGCTGGGGAGGGCCATCTCTCCAAAGCTTACTGCCTTATTTCTGGGTCACAGCAATGCTTTGTTGGGGAGGGGGTGCACTCTGCAAAGCTGGGACTCTTTCCCCTTGCTCCCTCTAATACACATGGCCATGGTCACACCCTGCCCTGCTGTCCACCAACCAAACCCCACTGCTGGATGTGGACATTGGAGCAAGAAGGTGAAAGGTGGATTGAAGGACACAGCCCTGGCTCTGTCACCTGCCTACACTTCCCTCTGTTGGATGAAAGTGTTCCTTTTAATTTACTAACTGTCTCACCCAGCTGGTTGGAGCAGCAGCTGGCTTCACCCTCCCGCACTCCCCCCCCACACCCCCAGGATCTAATTTCTTGATCATTCTCGCATACTATAAAGCAGCAAAGAGATGGCTTGTTCTAGGGGGCTCTCAATGTTTGGGGCAGGATACTTCTCTGTTGTGAGTCTGGCCTGTGTGCAGCAGGGTGCTTTGAAGAATCTGTGACCTCCGTCCACTACATGTTAGTAGCACTCCCACCCCACCAGATTATAACTATCCAAATTATCCCCAACTGAGTCTTGGGGTCTGGGTCCTAAAAAGAATTTGGGACTCAGTGATGGCTCCAGGAGGCTCCAACAGCTCTAAGGAGCCCTGTTCCTGGTGTATTGCTTATTCTCCTAACCAAGGTCAGCACTTGGAATACCTGTCAGTGTTGCAAAACCAGGACCTGTGCAGAATTCTGTAAAAATAAGACTTTCCCTCAGAGAAGTAGGTAAGGCAGCTGTTATTCATTACTCTGAAAAGGAAGAGGTGTGTTACCAAGGCCAGGCCCACAAGGAGACCCTGCAGTGTGGCCAACCTTGACGAAGGCCCAAAGATGGGGAAAGGCAGACAAAGAGGCCAGGGACACGAGTTACAGTCCCTGGTTCTAGGGCCACTTTGCCACAGCTGGCTGTCACAGTGATTCAGGACAGAACACCTAGCTGCCCTGGTTCCCACATTTCAGCGCCAATCTATCATTTGTGAAATGAAGAGCCTGAATTGGAAAAATCTGCGGTTCTATGGGGGATTTGGACCAGCCAGTAGACCACTGGTATTTGGGAAAGATCTAGAACTGAAAAATAGTTTTCATTCTGAGCTTATGACCTTTCTATCTTTTGTTCTATACTCAACAAAATTAGATATTGACAACTTTATGTCAGTCATTCAAAAAATTACCTTCAATATTTTACATAAAATCCCACAGTCTGGAATCACTGACTAGAATCACACTCTGGGTGTGGATGAGTGGACGGACAATGTTTCCATTCAGATGCCTGACAGGAAACCAAGGTGACACCGCTGGGATCCTTTGCAGGGCAGGCAGGATTTCTCTGACATCCTGGATTCCAATGTTAAGTAAATCTTACCTTCCATGGATGCCCTTATTATATCTCAGAAATTGATGAGAAAAATTCATCATGCATTTTGGCAGCAACAAAGCAATAACTCCAAACTCTCTCTCTCTCTCTCTTTTTGTACTGTGAATTGAACTCAGAACCTTGCTCCTACTGAGCTATATCCCCGGCACCCAAACTCCATTTTTGACAAGCAGCTGAACAGCAGTTCTCCAGGATACCCAATTATTAAAATTTTTATTTTTTTAAATTTTATTTTATTTTAAAAGGGAGTAAAATTAAACACAACAAAAGAGAACAGAATGGGACATAAGAAAACATAAATTTCAAAACTAGACAACCAGAGATCTTCACTATCTGTCATATTGTCTCTTGTTTTCTTCCAAATGGTTGTCCTTATCTTTGCATATGGAGAGCTCATATTAAATAACATAGCCAATCTTTTCACAAGATGTGTAGTTCACTGGCTCCCACTTGCTAAGGGGGGGGCACGGGACGGGGGACAAGAGGACATGAGATGTTTGATTCTCAGCCTGCTCACCAGCAGGCTCACAGCCACCTCCCAGAGAGGGGAGGAGTTCCTTGTTCTCCCAGCACCCCGAGTCAACCGCACAGTGCAGGTCCCGAGGTGCCAGGGTCTTTCCCCTGCAGGCCCCCTAAAGTCCACCATACTCACCTGCTATTTCTTTCTGATGAATTGACCATTCCATTTCCAAAGTTCTGATATGGCTAACAGACCACAGAAAGAATTCTCTTTAGGCTCCTGTTTGAAACCAGCAGCTACAGCAATCTGCTGGCCTTGCTTCAGGGCCATCATAGCCAATCTTTTCACAAGATGTGTAGTTCACTGGCTCCCACTTGCTAAGCAGGGGGGAGGGGGGACACAAGGCAGGGGACAGGACGACGTGATATGTCTAATTCTCAGCCCACATGCTGGCAGCATCACAGCTGCCCCCCAGAGAGGGGAGGAGTTCCTTGTTCTCCCGGCACCCCGAGTCAACCCCACCGTGCAGGTCCCCACATGCCAGGGTCTCCCTCCTTTGGGTAGCCCAAAGTCTGCCACACTCTCAGCCGCCCCCCAGAGAGAGGAAGAGCTCCGTGTTCTCCCAGTACCCTGAGTCAACTGCACAGTGCAGGTTGTGATGCACCAGGGTCTCTCCCTTGCAGGCCCCCTAAAGTCCACCATACTCACCTGCTATTTCTTTCTGATGAATTGACCATTCCATTTCCAAAGTTCTGAAATGGCCAACAGACCACAGAAAGAATTGTCTTTAGGCTCCTGTTTGAAACCAGCAGCTACAGCAATCTACTGGCCTTGCTTCAGGGCCACTAATTATTAAAATTTTTTAAATTTTACTTGTACATATTTGTAGTTCATGTAGAGAATCTTTTTAATTAGGTGTGGCACTCCCTGTCACCTTTTGATTTGGTTGGATTAGATTAAACTGAACATAAGGAACTGGAACACTAACCAGACAAATATAGACTGAGGGACTGTGGGAAACAAAGAGTGCATTAGATGTGGTTGCTGCCTTGAGAGGGTTTCTTTACAGTTAGAGGGGGACAAGAAAATGCCTGGCTGTGATCAGGGGAGACGGGGGGGGGGAGCTCAGGGTGGACTCTATCACAGCATGGAGAAGGTGGAGGTCACTGTTGACAGGGGCAGGCGATATGAGAAAAAGTGACTAGATGAACAGACCCTATGAGCCATGCTGGAGGAGCCACTGTGTGATTGCCCTAGCATACCTGATTCCTGGCACCTAGTAAGTGCTCAGTAACTGTTAGAAGAATTAGTTAATGCAGGTTAATCTCAGAGAAAGTGTTAATTAAAATAGTTACTGAGCACCAGGCTTTCCTTGGATTTAAAGCTATTTGGGAAAAGCTCTCAGTTCAAGCAGGTCTTATGTGCACTGTGGGATGTTTCCCTGCTGTTTAACTCACTGGTGGTAGTACTTATTTTTCAACACGAGAGGGGGCTGCTGCCTTGTTTATTTTACTAAAATAGTCTTTCTAGGTTTGCCCCATTTGTTCTCAAACTTCAATATAATGTGCTATTTAACTATCATCCTAAAAAAAATCTCATCAAAAATGTCTGTCATAATTCAATATTTTTACCCACAGTATGTTATTTTCTAAAATGAATTTCTCCTAAATAACATAATTAGTGGGAAAAAAGTAAACATCAACATTTAAAATGTTTTTATAACTCCCAAAGCCAAGGTGGAGGTTTTGTAGAACCTTCAGTAAGCCCAGAGTTTCCCAGTAAGAGAAGCTATGTTTGTCAAAGTACCTCAGGGTAATAAGGCTGAGACAAAAGCCATCTCTAAGTACCAGCTTTTCACAGAAGCTCAAAGTCTTGCTGATATGTTGACAAAGTCTAACTTTCAAACTTGGGATGCACAATTTCTTTTGCTACAGAGGACAGACAATAAAGTGGGCCAAATTCAGGTAAGTCTTGAGTCAAGGCCATTTGATAGTAAATGTAGTAATCAGACATCCGGAGATGGGGAGCAAGTAATAGTATGAATTTGAAGAGTTTCTTGCTTTACCAACAGAAAAAGCCTTACAGGACTTTTTCCCTAGCAAGTTCCCTAGTACCATACATGAAAACAAAACCCCGGGATTGGGATGTGTTGCTCAGTGGCAGAGCAATTGCCTAGTATGGGAGATCAGGCTATTTTTCAAAGACACCATTTCTAATCAGTGAAGAGTACTGTTACCTTCTAGGTGAAATGGGAAACAGAAACACTCTTCACATGATACTGTGAGAAGTTAAGAGCTAGGAAGGAGAAACTATAGTGGAAGGACAAAGCCAGCAAGAGCTCCAGGAATCAAGCAGGAGGTGACAAGGAAGCTTAAAAGCACAGAGAAATAGGCAACTCAGAGAAATGCATACAATGGTAGGCAGCCCCAACCCCTAGCGCCCTAGGAGTGGAATAGACTCCAAAAGCCCACAGAGGGTCTGATGGCAATGGACCAGCATCCCTGGCCACAGGAGAAACCACTTTTATTGCAAGCTGCAAGTCCAGTGTGGAGATTTAGTCTGAAAGTGACTTCCGCATGGTCGGCTAGCTTTGGAGAAGAAATCCCAGCAGTGCTTGCCGTATCTTGAAGTGCTGCAACCAGGCGCCTTCTTGAGAGGGGCCTGTTGTTTGGGACTGAGCTGCTCTGCAAATCAGAAGTCACAGAACAACTTCAGGACCTCTGGGAACACCCTGCCATGGTGACTGGGTGGCGAAGCGTCATGAGGAGAGGAGGTCAGTCGCAGACCTGCCGAGGAGTTTAAGCAGGGAGTTTAGGGCAATGGAAGGCCCAGTGGTCAGCAGCATGGCGAAGGGCAAGACCTGGCCTGTGTGGTTTTCTGAGGAAGCTGGGTCTGAACACACTGGGGTCCCGGCCCACGGATTGCTCAATTCCCATAGGGGCTCCCCTCCGGCACAGAACTCGCCGACATATTCCGAGATGTGTCTGTGCTTGGACACTTGCCTTGTCCCCAGGTGCATAGATGGGGGTGTATGGAGCAAGTGGGACACCTAGCCAACCCACATGGCATGCAGAGAGCTGGGGAGCAGTGGAAACAAGCAAAGCCTCTGGGCTGAGCACAGCCCCGAGGTGGGTACACCACTGACCAGCCTCCCTCGTGGAAAAGGAGCTTGCTGGGTTTTGCTTGTTGGTTGTTAAATCTTAATGCTTTGGTCAAGTGGAAGCAGAGAGTGGTGAACAATGTCTTGGGTTGGAATCCAAGCTCCGCCACTTCTAGCTGTGATCTTGGCACGATTTTTGTCTTTTCAGTGTCTCAGTTTCTTCACTGTAACATCCTGAGGATGATGGTGACAGTGACAAGACGTATGATTGTTTATCTGAGATAGAGTCTTACTATGTTGATGAAAATATTCTGGGACTGTGTAGTGGGGGTGGTTGTGTACCCTGTGAATCTACTGAAAACCACTGAATTGTACTTTTACACTGTAGGTGTTATGGCATGTAAATTCTATGTCAATTAACATGTATGGAGAAAAATTCAATTCAATAAATATTTGTAGACACGTAATAGATGCCCTCCCCATCCCGGGTTCAGTGGGGGATAGAGAGGTTTAAGGTATAATCCCCATTCTGGAGGATACTGTTTGGGGAGCATCTGCAGAGGAGAGTGTCACCCCCACACACACAGTGGGGGACATTGCCACAAGCACTGGTTATTGACAGACTCAGAGGCATTAAGTAACCCAAAGTCCCCCAGGAAGCGTGGGTAGCAGGAACCAGCCAGCTGCTTCCACAAACTGACTTCTTCAGGTGGGCACAGCCTTGTTGAGGACAAAGGATTTATATTCATAAAGCAATCAGCAGTGTAGACATCTCGGGAGACCATCACGTGCAGGGTGCGCAGCAGGGATGAGCAAAAAGGTGCCCAGGTGGTGTATGCCTGGAACCCCAGAAATGTGGGAAGGCTGAGGCAGGAGGATCCAAAGTTTAAGTCCAGACTTGGTAACTGAGTGACTTAGCAAGACTCTGTCTCAAAAATTCTTTTTAAAAAAATAGTTTATCACTTTTTTAATTAAACATTTTTTTGAGACAGAGTCTTGCTATGTGGCCCAGGCTGGCCTTAAATTCAGTGATCTTCCTGCCTCAGCCTCCTGACCACTGGGATTACAGGTGTGCCCCACTGCACCCAACTAAAATTAAAAACTTTAAAAAAAAACTGGGCATCTAGGTCAGTGCAAAGGCCCTTGGTTCAATTCCTGGTTTAAAAAAAATTCCTGGTTTAAAAAAAATAATAAGGCAGGCTCTGTGCAGCCAGTGGTTGGGAAAGTTTTCTGGATGGAGACAGAGTTGATGAGAGTTTGATCAGAGTTGATGTATTTAGAGTTGATGTATTTAGAGATGTGTAGGAAGTGCTCACAACTCCTGTGCCTAGCATTATGCATGTCCTCAGGTTGAGAAGCCTCCTGGCAATCATATTAACAATGGGGGATGTATATAAGTTTCATCTTCATATTAGATAGAATTCATAGCAACACAGCTGAAGTCATACACGCTCACTGTGACTGACTATAGGAGAGTAGGATATGAGACAATGAGAGGAACCTAAAATCGTTTAGGCTGCTTGGCCACCCATTTGCCTAGCTCTTCATTCCACAGATTACTTTTAGCACCTACCTGACTACTACCTGAAAATACAAATAAGGTGCAGCTTTGTACTTTAGGAAGATTCTGAGCTAAGAGCTTGTCTTAGTTACTTTTCTCTTGTTGCTGAGACAAAGTATCCAATACCAAAAGTTAAAAGGAAAGGTTTATTTAGCTCTCAGTTTGTAGAGGTTTCAGTCCATGACTGGCTGGCTCTAGGGCAGAGCAGCATGGCAGATAGGCGTTGCAGAGGAGAAACAGTTCATCACGGGCAGAAGGTAGCAAGCAAGGGGGACAAGCAAAGCCTCTTTCTGTCCTTTATATTGTATCCACACTACTGGGATTAGGGCAGTGCTAAACCAATCAGTGGCCTGATCACTTGCCTTTAATCCTAGCACCCTTAATCCCAGCATTGCACCATGAATCAATCACACACTCTAGATTCAGCCACCTCTGCAAAAGCCCCACCTGTGACTGCATGAGGCTCTGGGGACACACTGAGACACAAGATGTCACAAAGTCTATTCAGATATGTAAGAAAATACTCTTGAGTGACAATTAGCCTACAACAAAGGGCTATAAATATGAGAACAGAAACACTAGCTCAAAAACACTGTCACAAAAAAATAAAAATAAAAAAATAAAAACACTGTCACACTGTGATTCAAAGAATAGAGATTGGCTAAACAGAAATACTCTTTAAAAACAATTTCCTGGCTAAACAGAAATACTCTTTAAAAACAATTTCCTTAGACTCACTTTTCAAGGCCTTCATAGGCTGAAAGAAGCAGTAGGATTTAGGGATGGGCTGGGGAAGGGTTGGGTCTTCCCAGGCAGCTGCCCAGTCTCTCCTTGGTGGAGCCCCCCCCCCCGTAGTAAATGAGCCACTGTGTAAAAATGTTTTGCTTCTGATTAGCACCTGTGTGTGTACATAGTGATTCCATTCATTGTGTGGAGCTGGTGCACACACATAACACATCTTAATTCTTTTTTCTCCCCTCCTCTCTTCTCCTGCCCTCTCTCTCCATCTCGATCCCCTGCCCTTTTGCAGAAGTTCTATCTTCTTTATTCGTACTGTTTGTCTTTTATTTTGTTCTTTATACTGTGGGTTTCTCATGTAAGAGAAACCATAGGATACTTTAGCTTGTGTGTCTGATTTATTTCACTTAACACTGTGGTCTCAAAGGGTCTTCATCTTCCTCCAAATGACTCAAGTTCATCCTTCTTTATGGCAGAGTGGTATTCCACTGTGTGTAAATACTACAGTTTCTTTATCCATTCATCTGTTACATTGAATTGGCACAATATTTCTGCTGTATTTTTCAATCTAAATTCCTAAGGGAAAATCTGCCAGTCTCTAGTTAGAGTAGAAAGCCAGACTTCCTTCAGGATGGTGGTATCTCCCCCTGAGAGGAAGTTAGTTTCTTCTCAGTGCCCCATTTTGAATTTTGATTGAGTCCACACCCAAGCACCCTTTTCAAGGACAAGAAAGCTTTTTTTTTTTTTAAGGTTTTTTGAGATAAGGTCTCACTCTAATTCAGGCTGGTCTTGAACTTGAAGCATTCTCCTGTCTCAGTCCCCTAAGAGACAGGATAACACATACACACCACCAGCTCAGCTGAAAGGAACATTTTATAATTTATTTGTTTGTTTTTGAGACGGGTCTCGCTTGGTAGTTCAGGCTAGTTTTGAACTCACTATGTAGCCCACACTGACCTCAACCTCTTGGCAATCCTTCTGCCTCGGCCTCCTAAGCACTGGGAGTTAGGCATATACCACCACGCCCAGTGCATTTTGTAATCTAAAAAAGAAAAAAATTTCTATTGTGACAAACTATCGCTAACGCTTACCCTGCAGCCATTTTTAAGTGTCTGGCTCTGTGGCATTATGTCCACAAGTTGTGCAGTCATCACCACCATCCAGCTCAGAACTTTCTTCGTCAAACTAAACTCTGTACCTATTAACAACACCTGCCTCCTCCCATAACTTCTGCTTTCCTGTTTCTGTGAACCTGACTCCTCCAGGCAGCTCGCATAAGTGGAATCGCACCCTATATGTAAGCTTTCGTATTGGCATGTTTCACTTAGCATTATGTTTTTAAGATTCACCCATGTCAAAAACTCAGTCATTTTGAAGGCTGATAACCCACAATATGTACATACATTTCCTTCATCTACTGTGTGCTGATGGATCCTTGGGTTGGTTCTTCCTTTTGGCTACTGTGAGTAATGCTGCCTTGTGCATTGGCATACAAATATCTGTTCAAGTCCATGCTTTCAGTTCCGTTGGACATAGGCCTAGACGTGCAAGGCTGGGTTCCTGGGAAACTGCCAAAGTATTTGGCATGGCTGGGGCATCATGTTACATTCCCACCAGCAGGACCCGGGGTTCCAATTTCTCCACGTCCTCTCCCCTTGGGGCTTTTTCTTCTTACTCTTTCCCTTCCCAGCTGTTTGTGTGTGTGTGTGTGTGGGGGGGGGTTACCGGGTATCAAACTCATGACTTTGCATCTTCCAGGCAGGCGCTTGTGCCTCTGAGCTAAACCCCTGACCCTGCAGCTCTGATTGTTAATAAGCTTTGTGGAAAGGGTGATTTTAGACTTAACAGAGAAGCTGAAGATAGCAGTTCCCATGTGCTCGCCCTCCAGCGCCCTCTATCGTTGGCACAGCCGCGGTCCATTTGTGAAAACAAAGAGACTCAGGTTGCTGAGCCAGGATGTGGCTCAAAGGTACGGTGCCTGCCACCATGCTTGAGGCCCTTGGTTCCACCAGCGTCACAACAAAACGACTGGTTCAGCACCAGTGACTAACTGGTAGGCTCGAGTCAGATGTCACCAGATTTCCATTTAGGTCCTGTCTTAGTCGCCTTCCTCCTCACTGGGACATAATTTCCCATGCCCATGCTTAAAGGAGGAGAGGGGCACAGCGAAGCCACCACACTCACCTCACAATGGCAAAGGAGCAGAGTGGGAAGGGAGGAGCCAGGGACGGAGATAAACCCTTCCTGTCACCAGTGAGCCACTCCAGGCTCCACCTCCTCACAGCACTTTCAGCGACGCCCCACCATGATCCCGCACCTTGCAGGCCTCCTGTGAGCACGTGAGGGCTTGGGGTAGTCTCCTGCTGAGCCGGCTGCCGGGGGTCATGGGACTGACACCCTGGGCCTAGGTTGTCTTGGCCAGAGCATCCTGGCACTCAGGCCCTGCGGGTTGGTGATCTGTGTCTCAGTGCTGCTGTCCTCAGGGGGCCCCTGGCTGCACTGGGCTCCTCTGAGCACTTTGTGCAAATCTCCTCCGGGCACTGGTGGCCTCAGACTGGGGTGGGGACTGGAGCTTATAGGTTTAAAGTTCTCTCCCGCCCCTGAAACGGCAGCGCCCACAGTGAGGGGTATGGCCTTGCTGCCTGTCTCTGCTCTGCCCAGTTGGGAGCAGGGAAGGGCTGAGCAAGTGGAAAGACTGGAGGTGAACCCAGGGCCTCTGCCTTCCTACTGTCTTCTGGGCTCCGGAAAGATTATGTCTGCCCATGGCCTCTCTCAGGACCCCATGCTGCTTCCTGGTTAGTTTTGGTCTTGGCTTTTGCAGTACTGGGGATTGAACCCAGGGCCTTCACACTGACCTATATTTCTAGCCTTTGGTTTAATTTTGTGAGAGGAACTTCCTGTGTCACTAAGTCACCCAGACTGGGCTCAAACCTTTGATCCCCCTGCCTCAGCCTCCCGGAGTGCTGCCGTTTCAGGGGTGCACTGGGCTGCAGATGTATTTAAGTTCAAGATCTCATGATGAATTTATCCTGGATTAGAGATGACCCTACATCTAATCACAAGAGTCCTTATGGAGACAGAAAAGGAGGCAACGTAGAGACACAGGGACAAAGGCCATGAAGATGGGGCAGAGACTGGAGTTATGTTGCCCAAGCCAAGGAAAGGCAACAGGTGTTAGGAGAAAGGCACAGAAGAGCATCTCTCTCAGGGTCTCCTGCGGGCAGAAACCCTGTCAAGATGGTGGGTTTGGACTCCCAACTTTACCTTGGCCAGTGTGGACTTTCATGACAAAACCAAGAGCTGGGCTGCTTAAGCAACAAAACTTTAATCTCTCACATGCTGGTCCTGGCTTGAAGATAGCTACTGTCTTGTATCCTCTGGTAGGAAAGAAAGAGGGGAGGACAGACAGAGGGAGGAAGGGAGGGAGGGAGGGTATTATAATCCTCAAATCCCATGAGGAAGCCCAACCCTGGTGACCTCATCTAAAATAAGTACCATTTATTTTATCAAAATGAAATAAGCTCATTGATTGGACTCAGGGCCAGCTGGGGCTGGGCCCTCACCGGACACCTCTAGGTGAGGGTGGATCCCAGCACCCTGTGCCCCTCCCGTTGCCCTGTGGCCTTCTGGCTACCAGACCTTCACTAAGGGAAGAGGGAAATCTTGGCAGATGGTAGGGCCAATGTAGGACCGAGGGAGGGCGATTGTGGTGTCCACTCAGGGCTGTGGCCTGGCCTCCTGCACGGGGGGCAGTGAGAGGACATCACCTTGGGGAGAAATGGAAACAGCAGGAGAGGGAGTCAGGAGACCAGGCTTGTCACTGGCCAGCTCTGTGACCTGGGGGAGGCCACTTCCCTGGTCCTTGTCCATAAATGAAGTGATTTGCCACTCTCTTCTCTGATTCTATGGTCAGTGCTTGGGTGCGGTGTTTGCTCTTTTCTTAAAAATAGAACCCAGAATTTAAGTGTCCAGCTCAGTGGCACAGTGCATTGACAGTGCTGTGCTGACATCACCACCATCCATCTCTAGAGCTTTTTTATCTTTCCAGAGTAAACACCAACACCTGTAAACACCAAGCCCCTCTCCCCTCTGCCCAGGCCCCGATAATCTCTACTCTCCCTGCTCTGAATTTCCAGGAACCTTCCATAGGTGGAATCATACAATGTGGCCCAGAGAGGCCCAGAGAGGCCTCCTTAAGCTGGGGTGACCAGGGGAGCCGGTGAGATGATTGGCTCAGCTGGAGTCAGTTGGAATCTCAAGGTCTAGCTCCAAAGCCCAGTTCTTCAGCTTCTAGCTTGACCAAAGAACTTAACCTCCCCAGAATTCAGTTTCCTTAGTCATAAAATAGGGACATTATGGGATGGGATGAAATAAAGCAATACAGGGGAGGTGATTCCCATCATGCCTGATGCTCACACTCAGTGTTACAACCTGTTTCCTTCAAACCCTGAGAATCAAACCCAGATGCCCTGTTAAAGGTGCACATCAGCAATACAGTGCATACTTAGCTCTCACAAGGCTCTGGATTCAACCCTCAGCGTCCCCCTCAATAACAAAAAAACAAAACAAAACAAACAAACAAAAAAAACCTGAGAAAACATTCTCTACCTCCCAGTTTCTAGAGATTTCCTTTCAACGTGAGCTTCTGATGCTGTCTGTATTTTGCTGGCCATTCTGTAGTTACTTCCTTTTTACTGTTTCTTCTCTCCCCCAAGCAAATGCTTTATCTTTTTAGGCCTTGTAGGTGGGTTTTCCTAATAGGTACAAAACAAGCTGTTCAGCAAAGGACACTGCTTTAGCGATTAGCAATGGTGGTACAACAGGAAACCTTCGTTATCTGGGCAGAAATGTCCAGAGCCACTTGGAAGAGATTATGTCTTTTAAAGATCCAGTTTCAGCTACTAAATGGGGTTTGCTCTCCAGGCAGACACAGCAGGGTGGAAGAAAAGAACAAGAAAGCACTTGGAGGCCATAACCTTAGGGAAACACAGATCGTCATCATTCATAATAAGTACAGAAAACGGAGAGTCTGCAGAGGAGAGTGCATCCCAGCAGGCAGATCCGCCTCTCTACCCGCCTTCTTTCCACCTTCGTCTGCTCTGCCTGGTCCTGGGCCACCTGCTCATCCTTGCTGATTTAATTCAATGAGGCGGCCTGCAAACACCGCCAGGGTTCCAATGAGACAGACCAGCATGAAGACTCCGAGGAGAATGTGGTCCATCACCATCGCCACGTACTTCCATTCCTCGGCTGCCTGGTGGGGGAAGAGTATTAGACACAGTTCCCAACGGTGGCTGTCAGACTACGGTGTCCATGCTATGTATCCTCTGTGGCCCTTTAATTGTGATCTTTAGTTTTAGGATAATTATTCCCACCACGGGCTAGGGGTTTAGCTCAGCAGCACAAGTCCCATCACGATCAGTTGCTAGGGTGGCCTTGAGGTGGTCACTAAGGCACATGTAAGGTCGGGACCTGAAAGCTAAACTACCTGACAAGCCAAACCCTCCCATCTGGGCCCCTGTGTTTGATTACTGAAACCCAAAAGGGCAATTTCGAGCCACAGCGCTTGCTTACGTTACTGGATTCCTGGTCTGACTTCATGGTCTCTGCGATGTATTTGACACCTTCAATGGCACTTTTCACCTCGGGGTGTTTGATCAGGGGGGAGTGGAACCCCATGGGAGGAGGTCCTGGCTTCCCGGAAATGTCAGAAATATCAATGTCTTCTGTGAAGATCTTTTTTTCTTTTTTGTCTCTGGATGGTCTTTTCATCGTGGAGAAAAACATTATATTTGGGATTGTGTCAATAAAAACCTAACCAAAAAAAAAAAAAATCCACGAATGAGGATTATCATCACCACAGACAAGCATCAAACTGTCTTTGATTATCAGTGTGATGTTGGGCAAGTCAGTCTGCGTCTCTAGGCCTCAGCCTCCTTGTCCTTAAAAGAAAAGAACTGCACTAGATTGTCTCAGATTCCTTCACACACACCCAGTGGCATGTCAAATTACCGCGGGCAGGTGATGCTTCTGTAATGTGAGCCGTTCACCACCAGAGGGAGCCGGTGCACAGCCAGCGACCTCACAAGACATCAACGGAAAGGTCCTAGCAATGAGTTCTCAGGAATACGTGATTAAATAAAGGATCCCTCTGCCTCAAATACAGTCACAGAACACCTGCACTGTTCTCCTGGGTTCCTCGCGCATGAAGAAAATGCAGTAAAGGTATCGCCAGGAGCCATCTAACAGTCCTCACAGAGACAGGGAGTAAAGACGACATTGCCAGCAGCCAGCTTAGCGGTTGCTTGCCATGTGTAAGGCCTTAGGTTTATTCCTTGATCCCAAGCACCACCAAAAAAAGAAAAAAAGGAAGGAAAGAGGGACATATTTGAAATGTTAATTCTTTTTGAGATTCAACGATGTGAATATTTGGCACCAAATTCCTCACTGAAATTCACTTTCTGACATTCTGTACTCCCCTCCTTCATCTCTAGCCTTTATTATTTCCAACTGATACCAGCAAAGAAATAAGCGTGTCTCTTCACAAATTGGAAGACACACAGAAATCTTAACAATGTCATAGCATAAAAAGGGATTTATTCATCTCTGAAGATATTCTTCAAGCTGGAATTTGGGTGGGCTTTATTAATTGTTTCCTACTCTTCCTGGGAAGGCTGCATAAGTCATCCCTAGAAAGAAGCCATGAAAATTTCCTTCCCCCAACTCCTCTGGGGCCCAGGAAGGACTCCTAGTTCCTCAGCACACCTCATTGTCCCCTGGAGCCCCACAGGCTGTGCCTGAGGGGAAACCCAGGGGGTCCTCGCTGCGGTGGGGTCAGCACTCACCTTCCGCACCCACTCGGGCATGACGTGGGTGCTGGGGGAACGGTGATGGGTGTTGATGACGATGACGGTGATGATGATGGACGCTATGACAAACACCATGGTGAACAGCATGTATTTCCCAATCAAGGGCACAGCGCTGGAGGTGGAAGGGATCAGCTCCACAATGACCAGAAGGAACACGGTCAAGGACAGTAAGACAGAGATGCTCAGCGTCATCTTCTCCCCTGGACAGATGGAAAAGAAGAAATGCAGGAGCCGGGATTTAGCTCAGCAGCATAAACACCTGCTAGACAAGCTTGAGATCGATCCTCAGTACCAAAAAAAAAAAAAAAAAGCAACAGCCCACCCATTTAAGTGTTGAAATCCTAAACCCAAGAACCTCACAATGTGACAGAAATTGTAGACAGAGCCTGTAAGGATGCCGTTAGGGTAAAACAAGTTCAGTTGGGGGAGGGGTCCCCTCAACCATTGTGATTGCTGTCCCCATAAGAGGAGATGGGACCACAGATATGCACAGGAAAGACCATCTGCCAGCCAAGGTCAGAAGAAACCAGCCCTGTCCCCACTTTGATCTCAGCTGCCAGCCTCCAGCAAGTGTGAGAAAATAAACTTCTTTGTTTAAGCCACCCAATCTGTGCTACTTTATTAGGGCAGCCCTTCAAGCCCATTTACCACTGAAACCACGACTGACTGGCATGTTCTCAAAATATTACCCTGAAGACTCTTTCTGCAGAATTCCCCGCATGACCTCAGCACTTTACTCACAATGGCGGTGGCAAGCATCTCCATCAGAGGCAGCTAGCTACTTCATCTCACAACCCAGAATTTTGCTTTTTGGTCGAACTCGGTGAGCCAAGTGGAGTTCTGGGTTGGCAAGCTAGACCTTTCTGCAGCAGAATGCATTACACCTTGCGGAGGTCAACCACAGCCTGGTCCACTTGCTCTGCAGCAGGACCATGGGCATCCGGGAGGAATCCTTGTATTTCTCTCAGTGTGGGTGCAAACTGCAGGACCAAAACCAAGGACAAAATCTGGGGGCAAAGGGGTTGTCCCTTGGCATGCTGAGTAATCTGATCGCTCTGCTCCTGCTCCATTTATATCTAGGAGAAAGCTTGTCTTCTCATTTATTCCTTGCTTTGTTTTGTTTTCTTATTAAGGGACCAGGAATCCCTGCCACCCCTTTTCTTCAGACCTCGACTTTCAGGGGTCCTGGATGGGCAAGCAAGGCTGCAGAATGGTTGGGGCTGAAGGGTACTGGGGTGTCCTTCTGGAGTTTGACTACTTAGGATGCAGCAGAGAACCCTTGGAAGTCACTGTCCTTGGTCCAGTCTTGCTGCTGGTGTTCTCGGAAGCCTTGTGTTGTCCTGCTTTCCAGAGTGTTCACATAGCATTTACACTGTGTTAAGTACTATATGTGATCTAGAGATGATTTAAAGCACATGAGAGGATGGGGTGGGCCATATACCAATACTACACTATGTGATATATGGGATTTGAGCACATGTAGATTGCAGTATCCAGAGAGGTCCTGGGACCAGCCCGCCACAGGACTGAGGGTGACTGTAAATGCAGGACACGCAGTAGATGCAAATAAGAAATTGTCAGTTCTGACCTGGAGGGTGGGAAGCCCTCAAGCACGCTCTTGCTATATTTGCTGCTGTTTTCCTGCCACGAAACACTTAACACACATTTTTTGAATGATTAATTTTTTTCCTTGTTGGAAAGTTGGATATAAACTCTGGTGGCTTTTTAACATCATTTCGGTAAAATTGCTACCTGTCGTGAATTTGCAGGCTGTTGGCACCTTGTTTTCCCCTACTTGTCTGCCATAAACTGTTTATGAGAGGGACCTGCTGGCAGGCAGATGGGTCCCCTTCCGCCTTTCTGCTAGATTATTGATGTTTGATGCAATTATACCACAGGTGTGATTCCTCGGTAAGCCGCAAGTAAGTTGTCCAGGCTAACACGTGAGGAAGAGCTGCCACTTGGGAAGCATGGTCTCATGGGTACAGACACTGCCATCTGGGAAATAGATAGCAGGAGCTCTTTTCAAGTAGCAGTGAGTGAACAAGCAAGGCCCGATGTCCACAAAGTGACTTCGTGGAGAGTCTGCTCATGTGACTCACGGAGCACATCTCTGGGCACGCAGTTGGCACTGAGCAAGCAGGTATGAGTGGCTAATTGCCTTGAACTGGACTGAGCCAGGGGGGGCGCATGTTCAGGGTCTGCTCTGAATGTCCACCTGTGAGCTGCACCCACATCACATTCACCCCCACACGTGGCCACTCAGAGAGTGTTTCCCTCTGCGATGATGACGGGGTCCATGTGCCTCTGGCTGCTAGCACACGATTGTTTCTGGCTCACCCTAAAATAGCAGCAGACATGACAACTGCACCCACCTGAGTCCGTGGGCAGGTAGAACACCAGGCTGGTTAAGAAGGAGAAGAGCAGGCAGGGAATGATGACATTGACAATGAAGTAGAGGGGCAGGCGCTGCATGACAAAGTGGTAGGTGATGTCCAGATAGGGGGTGTTGGGACAGCAGGAATAGAACACCCAATGCTTCCAGCCCCGGGCCTCCTTGATCACCCATTCCCCGCTCTCCATGAAGTTGCTCAGGTCTGGCTGGTCGCTTTCCTGGAATGAAGTGAGGTTGGGAAACCCAGCTGAGTCACCCTGAGGAGGGCAGGTTTTATAATCAGTGGCAACAAAACAACAGCCTCCACTCCAGTGACTCTCATACTGGAACGGACTCTGGGACACTACTGATTTGTGGGTCTTAAGTTCCTTTTGTATAGCACGAAGGAGTCTGAACTACCGAGAGTCTTCATTTTGCTCCATATTTGAGTCACCTTGGAGTATTAAAATATATTGGTGCCCTAGCCCCACCCCAGATGGATCAAACCAGGATTCTTGAGGCAGTGCTGAGCATGGAAAATTCATTTAAGTTCCCAATTGTCATGTAAACCACATAAAGAACCTTCCCCACACATTGAGAACCATTGAACTAGGTGATTCCCAGAGTCTAACATACTGAGAGCTGATGATTATCCAGTTGCAGAACTGGATAGCGCCTAACAGGTTCCCTGAAAGCAGCCCATCACGCAGTCACCACTCACCGGGTTGATGACCACCACAGAGCCATCATAGGTCCACGTGCCCAGCTTCATGCTGCAGTTCTGTTCATCAAAGGGAAAGTGGGTGACAATGATCTCACAGTAGCTTTTAAAGATGGCTGGAGGTGTCCACGTGATGTGGCCCGTGTGGTCCAGGAGTACTTTGGTGAACTTGACAATGGCAAAGTCACCATCTGCACTACAAACAAGGTAAGAGGAAAATGGCTCCGCGTGCCTGAGGAGCCTCCCCTCTACGTGGAGATGTTAAGAAGACAGCTGTGAATTATTCAGGTGCTGGGTTTGGAAGCTTTCTTTTGGATAGTGTGTTTGAATCTCGGGCAATGTTTCCCAAATTTGCCTTGTACTAAGAGTTGCTGGGGTGCTTGTTAAAAACAGAGTGCTTGGGGGTGCTTGTTAAAAACAGAGACTCCTAAGTGTTGTCTAAGCCCCAAGTCAGAGCATCTGCGGAGGAAAGTGGGACTCTATAGGTTTCAAGAAATGGCAGGTCACAAGGGTCCACTGCCTCCTGGTTTTTCATTGCCAGTACCAGTGGTATTTGTAGGCTGTATTTGGAGAGGGAGGAGTATCAGGATTTGAACTCAGGACCTCACACTTGCCAGGCAGGCGCTGGGCCACTGAGCTAAATCCCCAGCCCCCTAGTGGTAATTTGTGATGTTACCCTTTCCCAACATGCTTTGAGAGTTAGCTGGAAAAATCTAAAATTTTGAAATAAAAACACTGCAGGGAGTGGCTAAAGCTGGATATCAGTGGCTTGTGTGGGGTAAAGCAAGGCCAGCCCTGAGAACACTAGAGCTGGGAGCGAGCCAAGTAAAACAGCTCTGAGTGTCCAGCTCTGAGAACATGAGGTGTTCAGGTGAGCCATGCAAAGCTGCAAAACAGGGGAGCTGAAACTGACATCAGCTCCCCAGTGTATAAATGAATGCCCCACAGTGCTTGAGCAGTTCCTTTCCTCCCAGCAGGAAAGAAGGCACCACCTGATCTCAGTTTTCATCTCTTCTTTATTTTTCCACCCTCTCACAGTCCCTCCCTCCAGGAACTTTGAGAGCTGTACTAGGTGCAGCAAAACACTTTCAGTGGTTTGTAACTGTAACAAACAGACTATGGAAGGGGCATTTTTACCTTTTAAAGAATGATTTAGAACTCAGTGAGGTGGGGCCTCAAGCTCAAGTGTCTCCAGGGCCAGGAAGGTAAGGACACAGGTGAGACTGGGGAACAGATAGGAACCACCATGCCAGCTGCCTGTGCTGCCCATGCGGGAGAGAGGCCCACTGTCCCAGATATTTGGACATTTGCTCAGGAGATAGAAATCAAGATTTCTTAGCTTCAATATTTCTGAGGTGGGGGAGGGTAAATGCCGGAGATCAGACCCAGGACCTCACACATTCAAGGCAAGTGCTCTGTCACTGAGCCACATCCCCAGCCTGAAAACTTGCAAATTTTTAAGTGTTGGACTTTCTAGTCCAGATTTTAATGTGCTATTTCCTGATTTTCCAATGCTGGCAATAATATGTCAATTTTTAAAAAACTACTAATGAGCTGCTTCTGCAGACCTTATTGAGTGGGCAGTTTACTCTCCTGCAAACAGCCTGTGTTCTCAGGGACTTTGCACAACGCATCACAATAGGTAGGATAGATATCAAGGGCTGGGGCTGCAGCTTGGTGGTGGCCAGGTGCCTGCCTGCCACACAGCAGATACTGGGTTCTGTTCTAGCACCACAAAAGAAAAAATTAAGAATACACATTGAATCTGTAGGTGGGGATTTCATCTGTGGGATTTCAGGGACAAAACGGCATGTATTGGTCCCTGCTATCATAAAGCTGGAGATTTTTCTTCCTCTTGATTTTTTTCCTTGGGACTGAAGTGAGGTTCTTTGGAATATTATAGGCATTGGATGCTTCCAAAAGCCCAGGAGAGCAAAAGGCCATAGGATGGTCTAAGTCTCTCCCTAGGAACAGCAAAAGTGGGGTTCCCTCCCCATGGAGGTGTTTCTGAGTGAGCCAGTCATAGGGACCAGAGGACTTTAATTCCTTGCCCCAATTTTTTTTACTGAAAGAGGAGTGTAATGTAGACACTGTTCTATCAATATGTTTGCCCCAAAAGGTACACCACAAATTGGGTAATTTGATTCCTGGAAGTCTAACTGGACAATATATAGCAGAAAATCAAAGCGGGGGCTGGGGGTGCGGCTCAGTGGGAGAACTCTTGCCTTCCATGCTCAGGGTCCTGGCTTCAATCCCAGCACCCCAACCCCCAAAAAGAAGAAGAAACTAGGGAGGCCACTGTCCAGGCTTTGTTTCCATCGCTGCCCCGCCCGCTGTTGCTGGGAGGCTCAGCTCACTCCCACACATGCTGTGTGATGTCAGACCATAAATCCTCTGGGCCGGCAACAACCACTCCTGCCTCGGAAGGATGCTGTCTGAAATGAACATTCCCTGACAAATGAAGGGCATATGATAATGAACTTGTCATTAAACCAGAGCGTCTGGAATCACATTAGAATTTCACAACATGCAGTCTGTCACAGGGCCCAGTGCCGGGCTACAGAGGCATCCGAGGCCAGCAGTGTCAGGGTGGCATTCAGGATGTGATGAGTAGCACCCTCCTCCCAAGGGCAGACCTGTTTAGTAGCCAGGACATTTGATTCCAAGGACCCGGGGACCGGAAGTGTGGGCGCCTCAGCTAATGCCACACATCCCTCAGGAGCTCTTGGGATCAAATGTCCCCCACCCACAGCCCTGATTCCATTTGGCTCCATAATTGTTTCTATTCATAACACAAGGCACCATATGGCCCCCCTAGCTTGTCAGCGTGGCTCTGGGTTTTAAGGGTTATTTAATGTTAACAGCGCCACCCCTCACTGAGTGCCCTCTGCAGGTCGCTCCCTGCCTGTCCCCTTTGCTTACTTGTTATACAGAACCAAGTCTGGCCGCCAGATCTTTTCTGAGGGGACGTGGATTTTTTTCACACCGCCATAGTCCTCTGGATTCCATTTTAGGTTGTGATCCACCCATTGCTAGAAATAAAGACACTTAGCCAATTAAAAAGCCAAAAGCATTTTTAAAAAATCTAGGGTGATCAAGAGCCCTGGTGGGCCTGGTTAAGTCAGAGAGCGTCAGAAATGGTGCTTTGGTAAGGCAGATTTGGTTCAGAATTCAGCCTTTACTTAAATACACAGTAACAGCAAACTAAGCGGCCTGCACACAGACACTGTTCTGAGCTCTTGAGTTGCTTAGTCCTCACAGCAATCCCATGGGATGAGGGATTAGTGACTCCATTTTACGGATGAAACAAAGGGACCACTGGGTCACAGGCCTGGGAGGTGGCAGGTCCAAACAGACCACACTGCCACCCTCGGGGAAGGAGGGGGACAACCCTAGTATGAACATTTTCCTCAAGCAGTAATATCATTTAAAAAATTATTTATTTTCCTTTATTATAAAAATAATACATGCCTAGAAAATTTGGAAAAAATATGGGTTGAGTGATAGTCCTCTGGAATTTGTATGTTGAAGTGCTGACCCCAGTACTTCAGAATGTGACCACTCTTGCAGAAAGGATCTTTCCAGAGGAATTAAGTTAAAATGCAGTCAGTAAGGTAGGCCCTAATCCATAGCTGTCCTTGCAGAAGGGAGCACTCAGACCTGGGTATACTTCTCACACAAGGAGAATGCCATGTGAGCATGAGAACAGCCACCCACAGCCAAGGAGAAAGTTCTGGAACAGACTATTCCCTCACAGACCTCAGAAGGAACTGATACTGCCAAACCCTTGGCTTTGGACTTCCAGCTTCCAGAACCATGAAATGATAACTTTCTGTTGTTTAAGTGTCCCGGTTTGTGGTACTTTGTTATGGCAGCCCTAGCAAACTAATACACACAGGAAAAATCCGAAGTAAAACCCTGACACAAACAGGATCTGTACCCCCAGTACAGTGTAGGCTGTCAACGTTTTGGTACATATCATTGTTACTTACATGATTCCCTCTGGGCCCAGGTTTAATTTCAGGGTGAATAGAAACATCAGATGAATGTAATGGCCCAGGCCTGTAATACAGAACTGTGGGAGGATGAAGCAGGATGGCTGAAGTTTGAACCCACCCTGGGTGACTTAGAACCTCTCTCAGAATAAGTATTTTTAAAAGGGGGTGGGGATGTAGCTCAGTGCAAGGGTCCTGGGGTCAATTACTAGTATGCAAAAAAAAAAAAAGCAATTATGGCATCTAGTTGAATTACCTGTTTCAGACGAACGTTGGTTGTCACAATTTGATTTACTTCATCCTGAAAAAAGAGAAGATTGCATCTTCAGGAGATGGAACAGAGAGCCCAAGGGGAGTGTGCTGGGGCGTGAGGGCTGGGTGTCAGGGTGGGAGGGCCAGTACTGCTCACCACGTTGATGAGCTGGATGAGCTGTAGGCCCACGGTGACCTCCACGGCGTTGCGATGGTCCTCCACCGGCCGAACCACGCTGCTGTAGTTGCTAAACAGCTTTGCCACCAGACGAGTCTCATGTTCAGAGCCCAGGACGAGGCCAACTGGACAGCAAATGATACATCCTCTGTCAGATTCTGTATCTGCACTCCCTCACAGGAGGAGCTGAGGTGGAATCAGTTTAGGGAAGACACACAAAGCCTCTGTCGCAGGGCTCAGGAGCACAGCTGTTACTGTTTTAAGTTCCTTTCCCAGCACAGTTGCTGGTCCCTTCCTAGCCACAGCGGGGACTTGGCTTTCGGACAGGTGATTCCTTACAACAGGTCCTGGCTGAATCAAATTTGCCAGGGAAACACACACACGCATGCACGCACGCACACATGCACAAATGAGCATGGAAAATCAGCATCAATATTACAGATGGGCATAAGGCGATGAAGTCTTGGGTGGACTGGCCTCAGATCTCATGATGCCATGACGAGTCAGAACTGGGTGCTGGCTTGCATGCCCTGGAGTGGCCATAGTTAACAAAATGGAAAGTAGCAAGTGCTGGCGAAGTTATGGAGAGACAGCTCTCAGGTCTGTTGCCGGTGGGAATGTAACAAGGCTGCTTCTCCGCAAGTTAAACAGAGTTACCATGCAACCCAGCCGTCCCACTCCTAGGTGCGCATCTGAAAGAATAACAGCATATTTGCAACACCCAAAGGAAAGAAATAAGGGTCCATCAACCGATAAGTGGATGAACAATTTGTGGTATATCAAGGCACTGGAATAGGAATAAAATACTGATAATGCTATACCTTGAGAACATTATACTAACTGAAAAACCTAAACAAAAAGGGACACATATTGTATGATTCCATGTATGAGAGTTCCAGAGTAGATAAACCTATGAGATTGAAAGATGATTGGATTCGTGGTTGCTAGAGTCTGGGTGGGAGGGAATAATTGCTTAATATGTTCAGAGTTTCTTTTCTGAAAAACTGAAAAAATTCTGGAACCCAATGGTGGTGTTAGTCATTTAACATGGTAAATGTACTCATTGCTATGAACTGTATACCTCAAAGTGGTAACTTTTATGTCATTTTAACACAAGTTGTTGTTAAAAAATCACTGCTGGCGAATCAATGTCTCAGTTAAACTATTTAAACAGAATGAAAGCCCTGTATTTTGTCGACCTGGACTCAGGGCTCCTATTTGGAACATGGGTGATTCCAGGGACCCTCTGTACCTCTCCTTTCCAGACAAAGCACAGTTCCACTGAGCACAGCCTTCCCTGTCCGCCCTGGTGGGGGGCTCTCCCAGCTCAGGAAGGTGGGCCCCTTGTCCAGGGTCATGTGGCTGAGAAGGCAAAACCCTGACTGGAATCCTGTCATTCTGAACTGTGCCCTGCACCAACTCTACTGTGACGAGTGTGTCACTGGCTTCTCTGGAGCCCACAACTGTGTGTGCCTTTACTCCTGGAGAAAATGTGTCCTGAATTCCAACAGGTGCCTTCTGAGGATCTTTCGTAACTCAAGCTGTAGCACACACACCATCAGAGGAAGCAGACATGCGACCATCTGCCCTGATTCATGTAACCTGACCTCTGCTTTCCACAGGCTGCAGCAGAGGCCGTGACTTCTCCACAGGCCAACAAAACTCTAAATGTTAATGAATGAGGTGCTGTCCCTTTTTGCCCAGTAGTGTTAACTGATTACCTCTAAGACAGGGTATCATTTTTCTCAATAATTTTTCTTCTGCGGTCCTAAATTTGTAACTTTATAAACAAAATATTGTGTAAATTATCTTTTTTCTAATTTTTATTAGTCAATTGATACTTGTCAACACAATACAACTTGCATGCCAGATATCTTTATTTCTTGTGTGTGTGTGTGTGTGTGTGTGTGTGTTTGTGTGATAGAGACAGACAGACAGACAGACTGATAAACAGATGGGGGATTGAACTCAAGGTCTTTGTGTTATTTTATATTTTAAGTCAGGGTTTTGTTAAATTGCCCAAGCTGGGCTGGAACTCATGATCTTCCTTCTTTAGCCTCAGGGTGCTGGAATTACAGGTATGCACCAGATTCTCTTATAGGTGTTTTTATGTACATTTCCTTAATCCTCACAACTGGATGAAATCAATATTAATCTGGTCCCCACTTTACAGAGAAGAAAACTGAGATTCAGAGAGTTGAGCAATGTGCTCATGGTTGCCCTGCCAGTTAGAGGGGGGATTACTCTGCTGCTTAAAGATAGCTACACTAGTTCTAGTCAGACTTTTGAAGCTTTTGGCGTAGTTTAAACATCTTTGTTTTTACCCTCATGGACTCTGTTATGGTTTGGTCTAAGACGCCCCTCTAGTGGCTCCTGTGTTCCCAGGTGGGGCTTGGGATGGTGAGGGCACTAACTTCATGAACGCATTGCTGAGTTCAGAACTGAATGTGCTCTGATGAGGAAGTGGGGCCCTGCTGAAGGGAGTGGTCCTGGGGGCTGCCCCTGGGGACTGTATATCATCCTTCACCGCTTCCTGTGGGCTTTCCCTTGTCTCTCTCCTCTTTGGCCACCTGAAGATGATCTGGATTGCTCCACCTCATGTTCTTTGACAAGATGTTCAGCCTCACCACAGCCCTAAGAGCCATGAAACCAAGTTACCATGGACTAATCTCCAAAACTGTGAGCCAAAATAAACCTTCCCTCTTTAAATTGCATTTCCCAGGAATTTACACACAGCAATGAAAAGCTGATGAACAGACTGTATAGGAAACCCCTGACCTCTCTCAACTTTCCATTTGTGGTTTCCCAATTTTTCTGAAATAAAGTTTCCAAAGATACCAACAATGCAGAGCTTTCACAGGACACTTCCCTGAGCCACCTTCATTCAGGGACTTTCAAGGGAGTGTGTTATTAAAGACCCAGTGCTGGGGGTGCCCCGCTGAGCCCTCGGTCCATGGCCATCCTCTTGTTCTCTTGCCCATCTCTGGCTGCACCTATGCCACCATGGGGACTGGGACCCGGTGATGGTCACTGAGTGCCCTGACTGTTCTGACATTGACCTGGGCTGTGAATTTTAAAGACTGTTTATTCCCATTTTATAGGAAGACCATACTAGAAAGCAATGAGTAGAGGAGATGGTCAGAAGTATGTCACAGAAAAACTATCAGAAAACTATCTGGTGAAGCTATGGTCCAGATTGTCAGCACTGTAGTGACATTTACCTCCCACTCAGCCAATAACAAGATGTGTTGTTCCTCCCATAAGGAATTTCCAAATAGGTCTCCTTTCTTTCCCTTCCATTCTCTCTCTTTCTCTTTCAGTCCTAGGGGATTGAACCCAAGAACAGTGTAGCACTGAGCTACATCTCCAACCATTATTTTTTAAAAGCGGGTCTTGTTAGTTTAGTCTGGCAGGACTTGAATATGCAGTCCTCATGTCGTAGCCTACCTGAGTGCCAGAAGTACAGATGTGCACCACTATGCCCAGATTAGATTGGTTTCATTGGTACAGTTCAAGAGGATAGAAAATTTACAGGACTGGAAGGCAGATTCTATGATTCCTTTACAGCTGTAATATGGTTTGGAGAGTTGGACCAGTTCTTCATGGATAGGATGAGGCATAGTATATAACTTTCATAAAAAGGCTAGGTGAAAATAAACAGACAAATCAATCATGTCAAAGTTCCTACCTTTTGAAAAATTATATTGGTAATCTTTATTCAGACGGTAACATTGTTCATTCATCCAATACTTGCTGAGTGTTTGCTGTATGTAAATTTTGTTTTAGGAGCTTTGAGATATCAGAAGGTGAATCTGGCATGAATCCTGTCTCTATCTACCCTCATGGGGATTAACATTTGTGATTTACATAAGTAACTGTGAACAAGTTGGAATGAAGTACTTAGAACTCCGGAGGCGGAAGAGAGGAAAAGTTTGAAATGAAAAGTGCTATAGAAATAGAACTGGGAAGGTCATGTGTTAAGTTAACACAGCAAAATGTGTACCTGAAATGAATGAGAATTTTGCCCATGAAGAACTCATTCTCAGTAGGGAAATTCAACCACAGTTTCAAAATGTGCTTTCTAAGGCTGGGGATTTAGCTCATTTGGCAAGCACAAAATCATGAGTTCGATCTCTGGTACCAAAAAAAAAAGCTTTCTATACCATACTGGTTCAGTCTATATTTTTATACAGGAAAGAGCCACCTGGGTTGAGAAAAAGGAAATTGGAAATGTTAATAGCCACCTTAGTAATTTTTACCTCAATCTGATGCTCTAGATCTCTTGTTACTTTGGCAATTTCAGGCTTTCTAATGATGCATGTAACAAACCAAATCTCCAAATGATCACAATCCAAAATTTATAAATGAAGTGATTTGGGCAGTTCACTTTGTATCTTTCTTCAGATTGCTTAGAATCAAACACTGAGCAGGTTGGGCTGCCCCATCTGGATCTAAACTCCTATGAGCCACCCACGGGAATCAATAGCAGCAAACCCAAGGTTTGATCAAAATACATATCACACACTTCTTTTAATAGCAAAACATGCATTTTTTAGAGGTCTTTGGTATCCTAAGAGACCTCTTAAGTATTTTTATAGAAGCGTGTAACTGAAGAATTTTCATTGAGCATGGAGCTTACAAACACATGGACGGACATGTGTGTGCACACAAGTGTATACCAGACCAGCTTTGGTTGGATCAAGTTCAAATCTCACAGGATATAACTGATCTGACTTTGGCCTATTTCCCTCAACTTTATTATTGAAAAAAATTTAATAATGCAACTTTTCCCCTCTTGCCCAGAAGGCCTGTGTTTGTCAGAGCAATGTTAGCAAAGAGAAATCACAGGATGTTGGGCATCTTCCTTCTCAGCTGGGATGATATCACCAATAAACCTTTGCATGAAGCAATTCACAAGCATCTTCCATTTCCCTCTACCAGAAGTGCGGGATTCAGGATAGTGTTTCAGTTACTACATTGTGACACCTTCCAGAGTGGGGTGCAGGATAAAGGCTGTGCAGGGTTTTATAGTTTCAATTCAAGCCCAACCCTACAGAGAATAACATCTTTTTAAAAGGAAGTAGGCAGGTATGCAATCGGATGGACTTTGGGGGAGGGTACTCAGGATGGAACTCATGACCTGGCACTTGCCAGGCAGGCACTTATGCAGCTGAGCTAAACCCTCAACCTCTTGGACTTTATTTTTTTTTTTAACTTCAGAAGTTTAAAAAAATTTACAAATTATTTCATCTCTGTGGAGCTTAGTTACAGTTATTAGCTGATTTCTCTTCCTACACTTGTAGCTGTCAATCAATCCTCTTCATTGTTTGAACTCTTCTAGAGCAGCAAAAGGCCTTGCTAAGTTACTTGTATTGTAAGTTCCTGCACCACATCCCTCGGGTTTGCGAGAAGCCCAGAATGCTGACATGGTCCCTCAGTGGTCCAGATTCCGCAAGTGGCCAGAGGGTATTCGTGTGGCTGAGTCAGACACCAGGCACGGACAGATCTGAAGGTCTACCTTGTGGCCTTGGGCCGGGCAGCTCCCATGTTAAGTGGGTAACACAATCTAGAAATCTTTGTTAAAACCCAGTCAACTGAGTTTGATTCCCGATAGCAAAACAAAACAAAACAAACAAACAAACAAAATCAAGCCAATATCGGGAAGAAACTAGCACAGTAGTCTGACTGACAAGAGCCTGCCATCTGGTGCCCATTAAAGAAGCAAGACTCTAGTCTGGGGGCCGCACTTACCAGAGCAGAGGCCGAAGAGCAGGAGGAAGGGCCTGGCCTCCATGGGCTGTGGGTGCTGGTGAGGCCCGGGAGTGGCGTGGCGGCCTGTGTGACTCCCTGGTGCTGTCTGGCTGCACACTTGGCTGCTAGAGGGGTGCGGGAAGCAGGCGGAGTCAGTGGAGCTATTGTTTTACACCACCTGTTAGGGGCTGTGACAGCTGAGCTGTCCTCCCCCTGGAGCCCAGGAAGCTCCTGGGCCTGTGCTGACCCAGGTCGGCCCTGCTCTGCAGTCTTTTGATGATGAGTGTGAGCTGGTTTAGATTTTGAATGCGTCACAAACCAGGGTTTTGGTTTTGTTTTAGTAGCGTCAGAGATCATACTCAGCCTAAATATGCACTCCACCACTGAGGTACAACCATAGCTCCCTGAGCAATTCTTAATTAAAAGACTTACAGGAAAGAATTCTTTTGAAGCCAGGCATGGGGGTGCACGCCTGGAATCCCAGCACACTGGGAGGCTGAGGCAGGAGGATTGCAAATTCGAGCTCAGTTTAGGCAACTTAGTGAGATTCTATCTCAAAGGAAGGAGGGGAGGAAAAAGAGGTGAGGGCTGGGGATGTGGCTCAAGGCAAAGGTCCTAAGTTCAATTCTTAGTAGCGCAAAAAAAAAATCTTTGAGTGGTGAGCAGCCCTCACCCCTTTGTGTAAACCAGGGCCACACAGACACGTGTTGATTCAGTTAGGCCTTTTGATCTGAGTAGACATCAGCTGTGTGCATAATCCTCCTAGGTCACACAAGTCCACAGTCTCCCGACAGGCAAGGCAGATGCATTTCCCCTGGTTCCGGGTGAGCCAAGCACCTGGAGTTCCGTGGCTGCATGAGTTTGAGATGCGGTTGGTGTTGGATCTGCTACTGGAGGCTCCTCCATATTTGAGCGCACTTGGCTTTTAACACAGATAGTGTCTTCCATAAAACCAGTTTCAGCGGCCCCAGAGTGGCTGTTCCAAGCCCTGGCCCCGTATCAGCTAGTGCGCATCCCACAGGAGCCATTAGCCGGGGCAAAGTGCCAACTCCCGGTGCCATTATTCAGCGGAGAGGAATCGTGGGGAAAGCAGCCCGCTGCGGCCGCAGTTGTTCTCAGACCCTGCTTCCTTCCGCCCATTCGCTGCCTACTCTCACGTGCGGAGGCCAGGAGCAGAGTGGTTCAGCTTTTCAAATCCTTTGTTTAAAAAACTCCTGAAAACCAGCAGTTCATAATTGCTCATTCTGAGAAGTATTTTGACCAAACTGAGCTGCTTGGCAGGGCTGTGGTGGGTTCGTAGAAGGAAGTAGCTATGTAAAGATCCCCCTGCTTCTTCCCTGCTTCCTTCCCACACTGAATGTGGTAAGAGAATCTCTCACCTCCAGCCTAAGGACAGGCACCCAGCAGATTGCCCTGTGCCAGTGGGTTCAAGCCAGTAAGTACAGAAGACCCTTGCAGAGTAGCAGAAAGTTGTAAGCTCACATTTATGTTCGTGCCTTTTAAATTGCAGATCAGCTAATTGTCCACTAAAAGCATTGTTCCTCTGCCTTCCAGAGCATGGCAGTGTGCCAGCTAGCCAGGAAATACTCATCCCTTGCCCACCCCTGCCAGCCTGTTACATCTGTGTGGGGCTGTGTGACCAAGCTCTGGTCCATGAGACATGAAGGGAAATTCAGACCCACCAACCTCAGACCAGAGTTCATCCACTTCCTGCTCGCCTTTGGGCTGGCTGGAATGGACAGGACCCCAAGGCCACCTTGCGAATCATGTATTGAAGATGGCTGTACATGGGACATCCCGGATCCTTAAGTGATTGCATGGAGGAGGCACCCCAGGAACCCAGCACTGTTTCATAAGTGAGAGCAGGATTTATTGCATGAAGCCATTGAAGTTCTGGGTTTATTGATACTGCAGCTAGTGTTATGCTTAATATAAAAGATAACCCCTTGTACATTGGTGGGGCCCTGTGATCTAAAACCCAGAAATATATCACTGGGAAGGGGAAAGGAAAAGAAAAAACAAGGAGAAAATAAGGACATAATGAAAACAAACCTTTTGTAAATATGGAGGGCAAGGGGAGTTGAAGGGAGGGGAGGGAAATGGGAAAAAAAGAATAATCAAGATATATTATGTAACTAAACCACCTTATCTTTGACAAAGGTGCCAAACACATTCGCTAGGAGAAAGACAGCCTCTTTAATAAATGGTGCTGGATAAACTGGCTCTACACATGCCAAAGATTAAAATTGGAGCCGTATCTTTAACCATGTACTAAATTCAGAATGGATCAAAGAGCTAAATATTAAAACAGAAACATTAAATCTGCTGGAAGATAGAATAGGTTAAATTCTTGAAGACACTGATATAGGCAAAGACTTCATAAATAAAACCCGGATCAGACAGGAACTATGACAAAGAGTCAACAACTGGGATCTTATCTTATTAAAAACCTTTTGCACAGCAAGAGAAAACACCAACAGAGTGAAAAGACAACCCACAATGTGGGAAAAAATGTTTGCCAGCTGTTCCTTAGACAAAGGATTACTATTGAGAACATATAAAGAGCTCAAAAAAAAAAAAAATCAGACCTCCCAGATTTAAAGACCCAGTCCAAAAATGGGCAGCTGAGATGAATGTATACTTCTCAGATGAAGAAATATGAACAGGAAATAAATACATGAAAAAAATGTTCAACATCACTGGTCATTTGAGATATGCAAATTAAAACAACACTGAGCTTCCACCTTACCCCAGTAAGAATGGCTAACATCAAGAAATCACAAATGCTGTGGTTCTCAGTTCATTGAAAAGAAATAACAAATGTTGGAGGGGCTGTGGGGGAAAAAGGGACCTTTCTCCACTGTTGGTGGGAGTGTAAACTGGTGCAACCACTGTAGAAATCAGTGTGGAGATTGCTCAAAAACCTAGGATTAGAGACCCCATTTGACCTAACTATTCCCCTTCTGAATATCTTCCCAGAAGAATTAAAAACGTCATACCACAGCGATACATGTGCACCTGTGTTTATAGCAGCACAATTTGTAGTAGGTAGATCTTGGAAACAATCTAAATGCTTATCAACTGAAGAAAGAATAAAAAAGATGTGGTATTTTTATACAATGGAGTACTAGTCAGCATAAAGAAGAATAAACTTGAGACTTTTATAAGTAAATGGGTACAACTAGAGACTATACTTGTAAGTGAAATAAATCAGACTCATATGTATAAACATCACATTGTCTCCCTAGTGTGAGAAGCCAAAAGAAATAATATATATTTTATATACTTATATAAAACTAGTTACATAGTTATACTACTAATTTCTCTTAGTTCATTGAAAAGAAAGGTTTGTGCTAATATTGTTTAGACAACAGATATCTTGTACTCTGAGTAACTAATTTAAAGATAACAATACTGAATGTATTAATCATTGTTACCCTCTAATTACCATATTCTGAAAATTTTTTACCTTTAAAATAAAATTTTTAAAAATCATATACAGGGATAAATTCTCTATGATGAATTTTATCATTATGTATATCTAATATATCAATAAAGTTAATTAATTTTTTAAAGATATACTACTGCAGGAGAAGGCAAGAAATTTAATATTGGGGATTGCAAAGATGATGACCCCTGTTCCATAGTAGTGAATTATTTAATAAAATATTGTCCTCAACAAGCTAAAAGATAAAACATGTATATGTGTATATACATGTATATAAAAATAGAGATAGTTATACTACTGATTTCTCTGAGTTTGCTGAAGAGAAAGATTTGTATTGGCATTGTTTGAACAATTGAAGGTAGATGCTTTGTGCTCTGGGTGAATGATTTGTGGATGACAATGTGTAATGTATGTATCATTGTTACTCCCTGATTGATGTGCTTTGAAATTTTATTGTAGTTTCTTCTTCTTTTCTATGTTTGAATAAAATGGATTTGAAAAATAAATAAATAAAATAAAATATTGTCTTCAATTATTTGGTGAGCAAAGGGTTTTCTGGGGGCCGTGGCCCTAGAGAAAGGTTGATAGACACAAAGTTGGTGCTCGTTGGCTTTTATTCACTTTACTTGACAAATCAGTACAAAAAAGAGTTGAATGAAAAAGACTTGAATGAAATTGGGAGCCTACTGCTCTAAGCCCAAAGAGTAAATGATAACATAGGAAAAACAGCTTGGAGCAACAAAAGCCCATTTCAAACATTTCAGTAAATAGGTATTTTCCCACCAGCAAAGGTCAGGCTGTAGGTGCTTTCTTCCCACCCAAGCCTGGTTTCTTCACATAGTGTCACGATAGCATCTATTTGTACAAAAGAGAGAGGTGTATAGCTTAGGGCACAAACCAATAAGTCAGTCTAACGAACTCCATGCACACGGCCACACATAGAGGTCTGGAAACAAAGGTGTGAGATATTCACAATGCAGGTGAAGGCATCGTGTGACGAAGTTCATAAACCCAGACTATAAAAGCTCTTGGATGCCCAAACATGCACCGGCAGAACACAGGTCACAAAAATCTGCAGTCTCCCAAGTGGGGTGCTTCCCCTCCCCCATTTCAGATGTGGTGGTAGAGGGAAAGGATCAGAGAAGACCCTCCCGGGGGGAAGCTAGGACCCACGAGGGCAGAGCCCACCTCAGAACGCAAACTTCCAAATCAAAGAGTTTGTCACCAACCCTCACGGTGCCCGCTGGTCGTCTGGGTGCTGTGCTCTGAGAACAGTGCTGAGTGCCCACAACTGCAGCTCTCTCCCACCTAGCGAATTTCTTTTCCTGGCTGTAGGAACCTATGAGGCAAGCTGGAAAAGTGTGTTCCTGCCTCCAGCAGAGCCCTCTACTAGTGTCCCCAGACTGAGACCCTTCTTTCCTCCCCTCCTTTCTCAGATAGAGACAGAATGTCTCCCACTTCCTGGGCAGAGGTCTCCCTTGGGATGTTAGCATAGATTTTCACATATTTCCACCATCTTACTTCATCCTATCTCTAGGTGAACAGCTGATATTGTAGAATAGAAACAAAAATAGAATAAAACTGGTATTTTCCTCAGGAGTGAGGCTGTTTTTTCATTTCAAACTTTATTATTTAGAAAAACAGATGATCACAAAGAAACATGTGTAGCATTGTCATGAGAACCAGAAATATCCGTGCTCAATGGTTTAGTGTATGCCCTTTCTGGCCCTTACAATGCCTTCATTAAAACTTCATTTGTTTTGGTTTTACTGTGTTTCAAGTACTTTTCCAAGTATTTGGGATACATCAGTAAACAAGAAAAATGACTTCCAACTGAAGTCAGATGGACAAATATATATATATATATATATATATATATATATATATATATATATATATATTTAATGTCAAATAGGTAAGTTGCTTTGTATCTTTTTTTTTTTTTTGTACTAGGGATCAAACTCATGACCTTGTGCTTGCCAGGCAGGTGCTTAAACCACTGAGCTAAATCCCCAGTGCCCAGTTGTTTTGTATCTTATCAGGTCAAAACGCTACGGAAGCAAAGAGAAAGTTGTGTGGGGCAAAGGGAGTTGGGACAGCTGGGAGGCTGCAATCTCAACCCCTGTAGGAAGATCAGGCTTCACTGAACACTGGACATTTGAGCAATGACTCAAAGAAGGAAGTACAGCTATGCGTCAGATGTACCTTCAGGCAGACCGAACCCACAGATGGCCCCTGGGGGAAGTGGCTGGAGCAGATGGGAAGACTGCTGGAAGAGGAGGTCAGAGAGCCACCCAGGAAAAGGGACAAAGAGTTCTCATTCCCTGTGAGCGAGGAGCCCTGACTGCTATAGTGACCAGAGGGTTGCGGGACAGGTTAGGAGCTACTGCAGTAGTCCACGTGGTGGATGGTGGTGGATTGGACTAGAGTTTCAGTGATGAAGGGGAGAAGTCATCAGACTTGGGAAATATATTTTGACATTAGGCTGACAGGATTTCCTGAAGGATGATGAAGAATCCAAGAAAAGGAGTGTATTCCAGATGATTTGCAGCATTTTGGTTTGAGTGTTTTGAGCATTAGGGAAGATTTAAGTGCCACCAAGTGGACTGAAAAAGCCTGGATGGAGCGGATGTAAAGGGACAAAAGTGGGAGTTCGAGAGGGGCATGACAAGTTCGAGATGCCCATTAGAAATCTCAGTGGGAGCTGGATTTAGGAGTCATAAATTTAGAAGACATATGTTGGATGAGATGATGTTTAAAGCTGCAACTGGAAAAGGTCACATGAGTGTCGGCAGAAGAAGGAATGAACATTAAAAAGTTTGGAAGGAAAGAATGCAGCGGAGAAGCCTGGGAAGGAGGCAGGAGTTCACAGCATAATTCGTGCTCATCTTGACTTGGAGGAAGAACCAGAAGTCATACAGTGCTAGACCCAGTGAAGAAGACGATGAGGACACACCGTGAGTCCACAGAAACTGCCATAAACATTTTGGACCCATTCAGAACATCCAGCAGCCATGAGAGAGGACTTCCAGAACCGCTTCAGCAAGTGGCAAGAATGACCGGGTGTGTTGGAAGCAAGCGGGAGTATTTTGAGGATTAAGCGCAATGTAACTTTTCCTGTAATAAAATTTTGAAAATTTTAAATATTCACTGTATTTTTGATCACACATCCTAAAAATGAAAGCACCGGGTCAAAAAATGAAAACACTTTAAAAACTTTAGTGTACATCAAATAGCCCAAATCTCCATTTAGAAACTAGCAAATCTTTTAGACCTGCTCATAACACAGTTATATTTCTCTGTTGTCCCATTGCCTTTGTGCGTTAGGAAGTTTATTTGTGTAATCGCTGATCATCTGTCTCCTCTACTGTAGGCTCCCCTACAGGCCTGGGAGAGCGTTGACCATGCCTGTTTTGCTCATTGCTGTTTGCCCAGCTTTTGGCTAGAAGCTAGGTATGTAGTAGGCGTTCAGTAAATCACTGCTGATAAAGGAATCAATGGAGTTAAGCTTAATCCAAGAATGGGGTAGATGAACTATTTTGGGGGAACAAATGAGATGAGGCTATCAGTCGCTACCAGTGCCATGCAGTGTAGCTCCAAGTGTTTCTAACTGGCTAAGTAAATAACGCAGGAATGAGGTGTCACTTTTTATAAAAGTCCACCTTCATGGGTGGCATGATGAATGGAATAACCGTGGGTCCTCCCAACAACACTGTAGAGAAACCCTCAGCCGGCCCGGAGTCACAAGTCGGTGCACCTCCCGCGGTTCCTTGGCCCAAGGCTTGGTTTTGCAGAGCTAAGCGCTGCAGTTCAACCGCCAGCAGGTGGCAACAAACGGTTGTTAAAGTGCAGGAGCCGCTGAACCCTCTGGGAAGGGTGACTTTCCAGCTGCAATACCACCTGCTGTGTCCCAGGCCTGGTTTCTAGGAGACGCCCAGCAGGATCTTTGCCAGGAAGGGGGCTGCCCAGGATAACGGGGCGGGGTGTGTGTGCTGGAGCAGTGGCTTCCCCTTAGAAGAGTCTAGAAAGAGAGTGGAGCACATGAACAAGGGCCCAGTTCCACCCCTGGTACCACAACCAACAAGATAGTGTAGTCCAACCCTGCTTTCCCTTGCACAGCTCCGGTTCCCGAAACTTAGTAGCCAGATGAACCCCCCTGAAAATCCAGGCTTCCTCAGCCAAGAGTTTATCCAGTCACACCACTGTCCTGCCTCGGTTGAGGCTTCTGTAAGCCTGAAATGCTCAGGCTCTTTTTATTCTGCTGTTTTCCAGCCAACCTCTCTACCATGAGGTCCAGTTTGACAGCTTTGTGGCAATTATTGGCTTTGTCATTGCTGGATTGCACAGGTGGCTTGGCCATGTCCAGCTGTACCCTTTTTCCCTTGAAACCGACGGGAGGGAGGAAATCACCATTTGTGGAGAAGTCTGTTGTCTGCATTTATTCTCGCAGCGCAGCAGACCCACGTGACCTGTGTTGTGTCCATGGACACCGAGGTCTGCAGTAGCAGAGCCGGCTGACATGGGAATTTCTAATCCCAAATACGGTGTTCTGTCCGTCACTTCGTGGTTCAAATGATGCTAACCAGCTCCTTCTGTGGAGGCCACCAGAGATACAGAGGAGGAAAGGGGGCGAGGTGACCAAAGGGCTGTGCCTCATCCTTCCCTCCTTTGCTTCAGCATGGACAACTGTGATGCACATCTTTAAAAAAAAAACTTAAGCCTTCCTTTTAGAAGTAGAAAATTAGTGGGCTATATGGTCTCAGGGCACATTCTGACCTGGCTGAGTGGTGACAGTGTGTGTCCCTATGGTCATCAGACAACTCAAAGCAAAGGCCTGGCCACTGCCACCCTACTCTCCTTGACTAACTCAGGAAATGTTTCAGTGGTAAAATTCTTCTCTGGCTGGCTCCTTCTATTCCCTGGGACAGACACAAACCACGAAAAATGAGTCTGCTGTGAAATCTAATGCACCCTCTTCTGCCAACAAAGAGTAGGTGGAACTTTTCTTCAGCAGGCGGAGTCTGGGCAGCACTAGTCTGAAGTAAACTGAAGAAGCTTGTGAGGCCAAATGGAATGACAAAGACCAGAGGCAGAGAGAGAAGAGGGCCATGTCCAGTGTCTGGAGAGTAAGAGAATTGGACAGAGGAAGAAGAGGAGGTGGGAAAGGAGGAGAAGGAGAGATAACTGACCAGAGACCTGAGAGTGAGAGACAAGTCCAACTACTATCTCTGAGGAGCTTTGCTGGGTACTTACAACACATTTTTACCTTTGGCATTTTCTCCAGAAATTGCTTTCAATTCTGTTTTTCCTGCAGGACTGGATTAGTGCCAAGACCAAACCACGTAGGAGCCTGGGTTTGTGGGAGTTACATAAGCAAGCTTGAGTCTTTGCTGCGCTTTAGAAGTCTTTCCATTTTGTCAGCTGCCTGAGTTTCTATTCTTAGAGGTGCTAACTGTTAAACATTGTTATTCACTTGTGTTCCCTAAATAACTTTTAATTAGTTTTAAATTGGACTAAGAATGTTCTACTCTTGACACTGTGACAGGAATTATCAAAAATAAAATTAATGAAGAATTCACTTCAGAAAAGAGCACACGCTAATATCACAGTACTTTATTCTACCTCAGCAGAAATGCAGATAATTCAAGATGTTTAATCTTGGTTTTTTAAAATTGTTTTTCTCAAAGGCAACAATTGCATTGGTAAAGAGGTCACTTAAAACATGTTTTCACCCTTGTATGCATTTTTACAATGGAATTTTCCCGTTCTTTCCAGTGGAATTAATTGTACTGGGGCAAGAAATGCAATCAAATTAGTTATGTACTTGGCCTTTCAAACTGCATGTGATCTGGATAATCACTATCTTCACTGCACGTTAGACAGCCATGAGCAATATCTGCTCCTCTAAAACACTGCTGAAGAGAAAAGTGTATCAGGACTCTCATACTACTGTAAAGCAGATACAATACAAGAAACTTTAAATTATTGGAGTTTGTTAGTGGGGTCACTACCCTCTTCTCCTGTCCTTTGAGACAATAGTATTAGTTGTCCACATGTCTGTGACAGCATGGTTCTAACAAAGACTTGCACATCCATTTGGTTGAAACATGGCCAAAATCTCAAAGAGCTGGAAATCTGGGGGACAGCCCAACGCATGACTACCTTGGAGCAAAATCTAGCAAAGGCAAAGAAGATTCATAAAGTGTTTCAGATACACAGTGAAACATACATGTGAGGCTTCTGCACATGGTGATGATCTAAGCCTGCTCTTGTTTAGTCTCCAGGGCTGTGGACTAATAAGGCACTGGCAGGTTCCTTCAAAGAAAGCTTGCAGTGTTCTGGGTAAATCCAACAAATATTGCCATCAACGTGATATTGTTTGCATTGTCCTTTCCATATTTTCTCAAATCCTAAGTAATTTGATTTTGGGACTGCTTAGCTTATTATAGATGAGAAGGATGGTCCTTGTACGTGACCACACAGCTGATGGACTCACTTCATGTTCTGCACTTCACTGGAAGAGAGGATAGAAGTGCTTAAATATTTATGGCACGTTACCATCTCTTTCTTATACAGTCCTTCCAACCAATTTGAACATCAGTGACAGCTCCACAATCATTTACCTAGACTTTACGAGATTGGCTAGCCAAGACTGAATTGAATTCAAGCACTATTTCACTGATCATACTAATTTAAAATACATTAGCATAGTGTATAGCCATGATCAGTACTATTTAAAGTCCTTCTGTGTGCCTTGACTTGGTGCATTAGTGTTACTGGCTTAGTTTTGTCACAATTCTGGGCACTTTAGCAGTTTCCAGGCATGGCAGGGTGAGATGTATGGAGCTGCTGGATAAACATGGTGCATCTGCCTGGAACTTCAATTTTATTTGAAGAATTGGAGGAAAAAAACTAATCAATTTAACTATTTATTTAATGTGCTGCCAATTCTTTATTTAATTTTCTGTGAAGCAAGCACAATTATGCATTAGCTATGACTCCAACCCAAATGTTAATTGATACTTACAGTGATAGAATAACAACTTGTAAACCCAGAAGTAAGTCTGCTTAGCTGTCAGCCAGAAACAAACCGGTGATGCAGAGAACAGGTTCCAAGGACACTTCCTGGGCAGTGGTGGAACACAGCCCTGCCTGGCCTCCAGGTGAGGCAGCCACAGGCTGCTCCCATCTCTCCTCAAAAGTCTTCTGCCATTGGCCTGGAGCTCGAACCACTGAAGAAAGAAAAGGAAGCCTCCAATCCATGGAAACAGGACGCACTCTCAGAGGTGAGATCCTGAGAGGAATGCATGAGCTGAATGTGGGCAGAGTCACCTAAGAACTTGGTTCCTAGCTCAGCTATGCCTGTCCTGGGCAGGAGGTCCCCAAGTCACAAGAATACCTTCTGAGAGCAATCCCATTGCTCCCATTGCAGAAGGTGCCCTGACCATGGCACCTCCCAATGCCTGCTGCTGTGTCCCTACCCTCAACTGGAATCACCATTTACCCCCACTCCAGGATATCCTGTCTCCTTGGCCTGAATTCAGTGCTACGGTCTTGGTCAGGTCCAGTTCTAGCCCTGTGGGAGAGCTCCTGTCCTTGACCCTGGTCCAGGCTTCAAGTTCCTGGCCTATTTTTTTGGCATGAAAATAAATACAGATACAAAATTCACATGAATGTTTAAAGTGCAAGACCTTAGGGGATGGGGATGTAGCACAGCGGCACAGGGCCTGTCTGGCAAATGCAAGGTCCTGAGTTTGATTCCCAGTACGAAAAAATGAACAAAGTAGAAGACCTTAAAGAAGAGAGACTCTGTATGTGGCTCCTTTGAGCCCTTGCAGGACCACTTACGGGTGCTTTCATCCCCCTTTGCTGTTAGAGTGCCAACAGCAGGCAGGTTTGAGAAGTGAAACAGGGATGTCAGCAAGGGAAAGGATTCAGCCCAGCCAGAAGGTTCTCTTTCCAACTGGAGACAGCTTTAGAGAGCTTGGGTCCTGCTGCAGTCAGGAGAAGTTCCGTATGGTTCCAGGTATGCAGTCTCCTAATGGGACTCTTCACAATGCCTTATGCCTTCCCCAGTCTGCAAAATGTCAAAGAAACCATGGCTGTGCCATTTTTGTGCACACTGACCTTTTTCTCTGTTTTTCTGTAAAATTGCTTTCAGAAGTATGTAGTGTTGCTTTGTTGAAATTTAACTTTATATTGCTTGCTTCTCATTTCAAGAAAGATAAAGGCAGTTGACTAGTGCTGGGAATCTTGAGCTTAGAGAGCAGGAGACAGATTGCAGGGCCTTCTCACCTTTATCCTGTTGACTCTTAACAGCAGCGCAGCCCCAGCCCCAGCCTCTTTCTTGCTGCCTCCTTTTTTTTTAGAAACACAAGGAATCCAGGCAGATGAGAGAAACCATTCTGAGCTTGAGACAAGCCAGGGGATGACCAGAGGTCTCGTGGTCCTGGATAAACAATGCTGTCCCATTACTTGGCTTTTTCCACCTTTCCCAGTCCTGAGAACTTCAAGAACTCACTGGAGGGAAGAAGTGCACTGCAAGGAGTCCCTGCTTTAATTCAGTTACAGCAGTCTTAGGTCCCAGTCAGGCAGCTTCCAGACCTAATGAGATTAATTCTAGATTAAATGGAAGAGCCTTGTCCTGCTCAGAGTGCCATGCAAACTGTCCTCTTACAGATGCCATTGCCTGCAGACTGAGCTTTGGCTTATGTTTCCTAGAGAGAAAAATAACTTGGTAAATATGGGGTATTGTGCTTCTGTGTTCATTTCTGAAGTCTGTATGGCATGTTAATGAAGGAGGACCTTGACATTTACTAGAATTCTAGTAAGAATAGTCCCCTTCAAGACATATTCTCAGTGCCTAGCTCTGTGACAAGTGTCCCTACCCTGCCAGTTGTACCCTATCTGTGTATCTCTTTTCTGGCCTATACCAGAGCTCTCTCTTGGCCCATATATATGAATTTTGATGCTTTGCAGATGGAAATTCCTCCTTGTGATGGAGGCAGATCATCTGCCCTCTCCCATATGGCTTGGGAAGGATGAAGAAAGAGTCAGAGAACTAAGCTAAGAGAGTGAGAACAAGGGAATTGGGTTGGGTAGGTTAAAAGGGAGACCTGGGAAACAGGTTTGGGGAATGAGAGGTTGTTGCCAGAATGCAGGGAGCTTGCTAGGAGCCTGTGTGGGCTGAACACTGCAGCCCATGAAACCAGAACCAAGCCTTCAAAATGAGAGGCTGAAGGAAAACCTGTGTGCTGGCAAGAGGCGTGGCAGCAGGGGCGTGGCTGGAGAGGGGAAGCTGGGATTAGGGAGAAAATTCAATAGGCCAGGTAAAGCTGTGCCCTACAAAGACCCACGGCTATCGCCATGGGTCATGGCTCTGAGTTTTCCTATACTTTAATCAAGTAATGCTTTCCCTTGGACTGGAATGGAGTAAGTGCAGACCCTTTCCTCTGTTCCTTCCGTCTCCAAGGAGATGGCCCAAGGTTCTCCTGTTTTGGGGCATCAATTTTGAAATTTCAAAATTAATTTCATCCCCCAGTGTTGTGCTTAGTTTGTTCATGGTCTGAGTGAGGTCCTCTGAATGTGCTTTTGTGAAGCCAGTCTGGTCTGCAAAAATCTGCTCTGGCAGGGGATCAAGGGTGGGCCCGACGCTCTCCAGCTAATGATAAAATTTCACAGTGATGCGTTCCCAGCATCACCCAGGAAGAACCCAGAATTAGCAATCCGGCTCTGGCAACTGCAGCACGTGCCCCCACACAGGCTGTGTACCTCATCTAAGCAGCGTCCCTGTCCTTGGCCCACAGAAGGACTCGCATGGCCTGGGGTGGGCAGATGGTACCTGCTACAGTGTACCCACGACTCTTCTCTGTTACCCTGCTGGCTGCTTGCACAGCCCCCTCTGCGTCCTCTCCATACCCTTGGAGCCACAGCCCTGCCCCTTGCCTCAGTGACGGTGCTGTGGTTTGCTTATTTTGACATATTCATCCCCAACACGCTAGAGATGAAAGGCAGGAAATGTGCAGTTCCAGTTCCCAGAGCAGGCGCAGCCAGACCGCATGGCTTGACGTTTCTAGCAGAGGTCATGGGACCCTGAAGGCAGACACAGCATAGGCCACGACCTTAGGCCCAGGGGCTGGGCTGACGCAGCACCCATAGGCACTTCCCACCCCTGGATGGAATCCCTGCTCATCAGGGACTGACCATAGCCTGCTCCAGCACACCCATCACTGCCCAGGACGGAACCCACTCCTCAGTCACTGCCACTGTGGCTCCCCACCGCTCAGAGCCCACTTCCTCTGGGCTACCCCCAGGCTCAGCCTGAGTGCTGCTGAGTGGTGACTGTGGACTGGCCCTGCCTTCCCAATTCCCTCCAGGAAATACCTCGGGGTCCTTAGAGTAGAGGTTTGCAAACCCCCAGTGCTCTAAAGAAATCGCAGAAGTTGACCCACCAGAGACCCAAAGCCAGGGTTGGGGGAGGACAAAGTCTTTGTTCCCCAAGTGACCACCAGCCTTTCCTGCAGTCCCCAGCTAGCAAGATGATTCTTCTATAAACACACCATCTTTTTCATAAGACAGAAGTAAGTATCACTTCCACCCACACTCAGGATGTTAAAACATGGGAAGAATGGTTTGTTCTGGACCAGAAAAAGCCTGTGCTGGAAGCTTTCCATCTCTCCTCCAGGTGTGTGCTGTGGAGCTAGGTCCTGGGGGCAGGAGGCTGGAGCCATTTCCTGGCTTTGGTGCAGTTAAAGCCAGTGCCTGATCATTAGGCTGCAGGATAGCATTCTGTGCATTTCATTTCCGCAGGGCTGATTTTTTAGAGCAGCGTTAACACACCTGATGGCCTGCAGCTGTGCTCCCCGGGAAGCAGGCCACGAGAGAGTGCAGGAAAGCCAGCTTGGGGCACCAAATTGAGCCCCGCCTCTTGTTCAACAGAAGCCACTAAAGACAGGTACTCAGGGAGGATAATGCCCTTTTATGCCTTTGTCTGGGGCAGCTCATTAAGGTAGAGACGCCTCAACACTGACAGGACAACCCCTTCCTGTGTGTTCCAGGAGAACATAATTGACTACAAAACCTCTTTTGATGTCACCATTGCCAGATACAAACCCAATTAGCAGCAGAGTTAACTCAGATGCATCCTGGGAACATGGAAATACCGCGTTCTACAGCTAGTCAGACCCCTGGAGAGATGACACCTCTGGATGTCATCAGGAAGGTGGGTTCCGGGACCTCAGGGGACTGGGTGCTCCCAGAGCCCTCATAACCCTGATTTTACAGCCCTCCTTTTGTGGGTGAATTACAAAAGCTTAAAGGGTTAATAGTCAGAAAATCAGCTTCTGTCTGCTCAAGGCCTCTGGTCTAACAGCATCACAGTTTCATTCTGAGGCTGGAGATGTTGAAAAGGAGTCACTGAGCACTTCATTTCAGTAGAGCCGCTGAGTCCCTCCACAGATTCATCCTGCAGATTGGGGGGAGATAAGAAGCCCCTTGCTTCTTGCATATTGTGACTGGTCTCCCACAGGCTGAGGAAACCTGGGTTCTTACTCTGTGCAAAATGGGAGCAAACAACTAATTTCAAGTCCCAGAGAGATGCTCTGGCCTACCCACCTCCGTCTAAATAATTAACATTGTCAAGCAGGTACTAAGAGGCTGGGCAAAGAGAACACTCACACAAAAGGCAAGCACTGGTTTTTGATGTATTGTTGTACAGTGACTATGGTGATTTATCAGTCCTCACTGCTGGAGAGGAGCCCCAGGCTCTGGGCCCCATTTAGAAGGAACCATCAAATAAGATCAATCAGACCATTAGAAGGTACACAGGAGGCTGGTTTGGGGGTTTCCCCCAACATTGAGCTTTATCCTGTTGGGTGACCTTGTTTCAGATGTCAACTGCCACACCTTAGTCCTCGCTCCACCCTGTTCGTGGAATAAGCCCCACTAGGCAAGGAAGCCCTTTACTGGTGCTGGGAAAAGGAGGCAGGACCCATGCTGAATCTTTTCATGAAAAATTATTTTTTGCATGAGAATCGAAGCCAAGACTCACACATTAGAACCTTTTAATTTGATAGGTGATGCGTTTGCCTGTTCTGAGTGCAGAGGGTCTACTCTGCCCTTGGGGTGGCCCAAAGCATTTGGAAAGAAGCAAGGCAGAAGTCTCTGGAATCAGAGACCAGGGTCCTAAGAAATTGGTTGAAACCATCTATTATAAGCAGCAAAAAGCAACTCGGGCTGAGGTAGGCAGAAAAGAGTATGATGAATGACTGTGGCACGGCTCAGAGCCCCAGAAAGGGCTGGAGAGCGAGTGGGGACAAACAGAAGCCTGAGCATTGTGCCCCAGCCAGGCCCACGCAGAGTCACACCAGAAGCCCCAGCCTGTGGGGACTCTGCGGTATCTGCTGTGGGGACCTTGTGGTCCCCTCTTGGTCACAGGTCTACCCAGTACCCCTCTGCCACAGTGGTCCCTCCTGCTCCTACCCCAAGGCCGTGGCTCTCAGGTGCCCCTAAACAGCCAAGCCCCATGCTTGCCTGTGTCCGTGACAAGGTGGAACCATCGCCCCCACCGCACCCCACCCCAGTCTGAATCCTGCTGTGGATCCTACAGCTTTCTAGAAGGGAAACATCTGTTAGCATTTTTATCTTCCATGGCTGTAATGCAGGTCGGACAAGGGACAAGGTGACACCTAGTGAGGTCTTCCTTTTCTGTCCTTCCGGCTGATATTCTACTTGGTGGATATCCAGTCCCTTCACTTCATGCCTCACTGTCCACTGTCATTTTCAGGCTGCTCTCCAGAGAGAGAGAGAGAGAGAGAGAGAGAGAGAGAGAGAGAGAGAGAGAGAATGAATCAGATGAGTCACTGCTCCGAAGAAAGTTTCAAAGGAAACAGGCCAGAACTAAACAGGCCAAAGACAACCGCGGCGAGCGGCTAAGGCAAGGGGAGAGCTTTGGAAAGTGCCAGGCACCTGTCAAAGCTCTGTCCCACACATGATCCCAGTCTTGTGGGGTACAGGGCCTCTGGGGTGCAGGAGCCCGACCGTCAGCTGCAGTGTGGCGCAGTAGGAGCCTGGCAGAGTCCTCCCCAGCAAGGTAGGCAGAAACGGAGTGGGTTGAGGAACACCAGGAGATTTTTGAAAAAAATTTAACAAGACTTCTTTGTTTATCTTCTCTCTGGCTTCCGCAGCCGGTCTGCATGCAGTCGGGATAAATTCAGCCCAGGAGGAGAAGGCAGTGTTTCCTCCCCCTCTCTCCTCCCATTTTAGGTGAGAGGAGGAGGTGGCATGGGGGTAGAAAAAGATCTGGCGAACTCACCAGCTGGTGCTCAGCTGGGCTGAGCAGGCCCAGCTAGCTCTGCACCCCCACAGAGAGGGCCCAGGGCAGGCGTGCAGAGCCCCTCTCTTCTTGTTGCCCTCCCCCAGCTCCCTGGGGGTGAGGTGGCTTCGGCCTGAGGAAGCAGGTAGCTCCTTACACTGTGTGACCCCAGCGCCCTCACTCCCTGAGTGCTCCATGCAGAGCTCCTCCGTCCAGGCCAGGGGGAGTCAGGGTCTTGAGGTACAGTGGTGCTAGTGGAGGACCTGGCTGAAATGTGTACTGTCCCCCACAGAGGACCGGGGCTCTGGGAGAGCTCCATGCATCACTCAACTCATCATCAGATTCCTGAGGGATGCTAGGAGTGGGGCGGGGGTTCTAAGGATGGCAGCTGGAGACATCCTGATGCCAGTGAGGGCAACTGGCAAGGTCTGCCATGGTGGGCACCGTGGGTGTGGGGATCACATGAGGCTCTTGGGCAAGAAGGGGCACAAGATGAGGCTGGGAAGAGTGAGGAATGAGAGCCTCGGCATCACACAGGCTCAGCCTTGCGTCTGGAGCAGAGGAAGGAGTTATGCCTTTCACCTGAGCCCAGGGCCTCTGGGCTGGTGCTGGTGCAGGAGGGAGTGTGCAGAGGTCAGCTCTCCAAGAGGGGACAAGGACTCCCTGTGCTGGCTCTGGGACAGGCTTTGCAGGGGTTTCACTCTTTCTCTCCCCTTTCTGTACTGGGATTGAACCCGGAGCTGTGTGTACATTGAGTGGGCCCTGTACTAATGAGCCCCCACCCCCACCTCAACATGAAGCAGCTTTTTAATTTTTCCCATTTTCCTCTATCTTCTTTTTTCTTGTCTCTTCTTTTCTCCCCTCCCCTTTTCCTTGTTCCTCTTGCCATTTGAACTTTTGCTTCCCATTTCCCAATATCTGTTACACATTTTGGTCCTTATTTACACTTTTGGTTTCTCATAACAGAAACAATGTGATATTTACATGTGTGTCCAATTCCAATTTATTTCACTTAAGAGTATGGTCTCAAGGTGCATCCATTTAGCTAGAAATGTTTCAAGTTTATCCATTATGGCAGAGTAGTACTCCATTGTATAAAAACCCCACATCGTTATTCATTCCTCAGTTGATGGGCATTTGATCTGTTTCCAAGATTTAGCCATTAAATTGTGCTGCTATAAACATGGGTGTGCATATATCAATGTGGCACGATGCTTTTAATTATTTTAGGAAGATACTAAGCAGGGGAATAGCTGTGTTGAATGTCCTAGTTCTTTGAGGAATCTCCATTTCCAGTGGTTGCACCAGGCTACACTCCCACCAACAGTGGAGAAAGATATCTTTTTCTCCACATCCCTTCCAGAATTTGTTACTGATTGATTTCTTGTTAATAGCCATTCGTTCTGGAGTGAGATGGAATCTCAGCATAGTTTTAATTTGCATCTCTTGAGTGACCAGTGATGTTGAACATTTTTTCATGTATTTGTCATTTCTATTTCTTCATCTGAGAGCTTTCTATTCACTTCAGATGCCCATTTTTGGTTTTGGTCTTTAAATTTGGGGGATCTGATTTTTTTAAAGTTCTTTATATATTATAGATATTATTCTTTTGTTTGAGGAACAGCTGGCAAAAATTTCTTCTCACATTGTGGGTTTTTTTCTTCATTCTGTTGGTGGTTTTTCTTGCTGTGCAAAACTTTTTAATAAAATGAGATTCCACTTGTTGATTCTTTGTGATAATTCCTGTGTGACTGGGGTTTTGTTCATAATGTCTTTGCCTACACCGATGTCTTCAAGAGTTCTGCCTGTTGTATCATTCAGCAGATGCAGTATTTCTTTTTTAATATTAAATCTTTGACCCATTTTGATTTTATTTTAGTGCATGGTGAAAGATATGGGTCTAATTTAATCTTCAGCATGTAGAAAGCCAGTTTTTCCAGTATCATTTATTAAAGGGGCTATCTTTCTTCCAGTGAGGGTGTTTGGCCCCTTTGTCAAAGATAAGGTGGCTTGTTGGAGACCACTGAAGCTAAATACATGTGCAGGGCTGTGGCATGGCCTGGGCATGATTGAACTGAAAATGAGGAGACACCTCAGGGTGTAAGACATGCCACGGCTGAGGCCACCTGGAGACGTTCTGGATAGTTTTTCCTAATTAGCATCACCTGTTGCTCTGAGGGGGTCCTTGAACCCAAGATCCCGTTCAGGTTTCCTCCATTATCCACTCAAGTCTTTGCTTATTCTGATTAAATAAGGGCTGCCTAGCGTCAGTCAGCCTGCCACTAGCAGAGTTACAAGCTCTGTCGAGGATTGCACTTCTCCTGCAGCCCTAAAGACCATACTGCTTGTCTCATTCCTTTGTGTCTTCACTGTGCACCTGTTTTGGGGGTTTGGGAATCTAGGCACAGACCCTCACAGTGGCTGAGTGGGTTTGGAGTTATTTTTGCATCTTTAATCTGTTCCATTGATCTTTAGGTCTGTTTTTGTTTTTTTGTTTTGTTTTGTTTTTGCCAGTATCATGCTGTTTTTATCATAGTAACTGTAGTATAATTTCAAGTCAGGGATTATGGTACCCATGTCTTGCCTTTGTTGCCCAGAATTGCTTTTGCTATTCTAGGTCTTCTGGTTCTGAATGAATTTTAGGACTGTTTTCTCTAATTCTGTGAGGTTTGCTATTAGTATTTTCATTGGAATTGAATTAAATATGTATAACAATTTTGGTAGTATGGTCATTTTCACTATATTGGTTCTTCCTACCCATGAGCTAGGGATGTCTTTCCATTTTCTGATATTCTTGTCAATCTCCTTTTTCAGAGTACCAAAGAAAATTGGAATAGATGGTCTTTATCTCAGTTTGATAAAAGCCATCTATGAGAAACCAGCCGCAAGCATCATATATCTGTAGGTTTTTTTTTTAACATGAATAGGTGTTGGGCTTTATCAAATGCTTTTTCTGCATCTAATGAGATGATCATATGATTTTTGTCTTTGGCTCTGTTAATATGATGTATTACATTTATTGATTTGCATATGTTGAAATATCCCTGCATCCGTGGGATGAATCCTACATTGTCATAATTTGTATTATGTCTATTTCCTAAAGGGTTTGTTTGAAACGTTAGCTCCAGGTCTTGTAAGTGTGGAGGTGAAGTACTTGATCTCAACTCAGCCCATGTGTGCTTTTTAGGTGCCTCCCAAGGGATTCTCTCCTCTAGCCCGGGTGGCCTGCCTCCCAGTCCTGCTACGGAGTCTCTGATCACTGAGTCACGAGGCTGTGCTCTGAGAGATGCCTGAGAAGGTGGGGTTTTGACTGCTAGGAGGTGGACGTCCCTTGAAGGGTGCATGGCCCGCCCACACCCCTGGCACACTTGGAGGTGCCTTAGCCTTTGTTTCCTGAGGGCCTTTCCCAGTGCCCTGAGGAGGAAACCTTTTTGCTTTTACTCTGTTTAGGAGAGAGCATAATTAGAAGTATCCATCCTCCAGTCTCTCTTCTCACTAAATATCTCTAAATTCCACTAAAAATACCACTAAATCCCTTGGTATCTGAGAGATCAGCTCCAGGGCAGCCCTCAGGTACCGAAGTCTGCTGATATGCAAGTCCTCTTATAGAATGGTATTTGTGTATAACTCGCATTTACTCCTGTATTCTTTAAATCATCTCTAGTTTCCTCATGATGCCTAATGCAATGTAAATGCTATATGAATAGTTGTTACAGAAGATTGTTGAGAGAATCATATGTGTTTGTTACAGACACTGCCATTGTGGCCTAACTGTATCACTGATGATACTTGGGGAGAACAGTGCTAAACCAAGAGTGCAGGAGGCAGATCAAGGCTCTGTAGAATGGGGAGGCTGCGGCTTGTTTGTCTATACACGATTTCATTCACATGGATTCCATGTGGTGCTTCCTAAGTGGAAAATCCAAGTTTTGCTGTTTGGAAACTTCTAGAATCCCCTCCCCCACACTCTCAATCCACAGTTGGCTGAACCATGGATATGGGGGGCTGAGTGTCTATCTGAGGAGTGGGGGTTCCTTGGCTCATGTCTGAGGGGGAGGTGGGTATGTCTCTGCAAGTCTAGGGCAGGGCTTGGTTGGAACGCTTGGGCTGAGTCACCATGTCCTCAGCCTGGAATGGCTGCACTCCTTGAGCTGTACACTGAGCTGCTGATGTCATCTGGTCTCGCGAGGCCAGCCTCACTGAGGGCTGTTGATGTCCTTTATTGCCCTGATGATGAAATTCTAGTTACAGTGTCACTTACTATTTAAGTTACAGCCATTGATACCTTGTGTGCAGCTAGAACCACACAGGTTTATCCACTGCCTGTTGCTATGATTGTGGTCAGCGTGGGCACTGTCTTGGAGCCAGCACACCATGGAATGAAACCGTGAGGTGGAATAAACCTCTCCTTTAAGATGTGGGTATTGGGTATTTGGCCCAAGCAATGGGAAAGTGACTAAGACAGTTGCCACAACAGAACAATGCAGATAGAGTGGTTTAAACAGTAGATATTTATTTTCTCCCACTTAGGGAGGCTGAGATCTGAGTGCTGGCAGGGTTGGCTTCTGTTGAGGGCTCCCTTCCTGGCTTGTAGATGGCTGCCTTCACATTGTGTCTTCACATGGCCTTTTCTCTGAGCAAAAGAGGAGAAATGAAGGCTCTGGTGTCCTCTAGTAAAGACACTGGTTGGTCCTATTGAATTAGGGGCCTGTGACTTCATTTCACCTAAATTGCTTCATTAAAGGCCCTACCTTCAAGTACAGCACACACTTCAGTCTGTATCATATGTATGCACACCTGTATTTAGATATGTTGATAGTAATCTGCCATCAGTAGAATTGAATGAAAATTTTGTCCCTGTAGTCCAGTTTTCTATGTTCAGAACATCTTACTGCTGTAGTTAAAGGAAGAAAGCAAGAAGTATTAGTTTTTAAAGAGAAGAAATAAATTTTTATTTTAAAATGACACATATAGTAGGAATTTTCTGGAATTGTATCTGTAACCTGTGGGTCCACTCACACATCTGTCCACCTATCCGACCTACCTATCCATCCCTCCTTCCGTCTGTATTTTCACACTGAGAAATCTAGAATGATCTTAACCACATGTTTGTGTTGGTTGTTTCTAGGTGGTGAAATTTGAAAGAGAGTTTGTCTTTCTTTGTATGTAGCTGTATGACTTGAAATTTATAAGAAGGTGTATGACTTTTTTCAAAGGGAAGACACTGGTGGATTTTGTATTTGTTCCCAGGCTTGATTCAGGTCCAGCGGTTGGTCTCCCACAGCCTCTCTGCTCTGCAGGGTGAGGCCATTCTGGGGCGGCAGTGAGCACTCCCAGCTGGCAGGGCCAAGGCTACTCTGAACCAGGCTGTGTAGTTGTGCAGCCGAGCGGGGAGCAGAGAGAGTGTACAGGGGGCAACTGGGCTCCACTGAACCTCACAGTCACGGTGTCCTGAGCCTTTGATGTGTGACCCGCTGGCCAGGCCTGTAGCTAAAGTTCACAGTTCTGCAACCTGTCCCCGGGTCCTCTGCCTGGTCACCCTGAAACTGGGACAGAGGCTGCTGTGGAAGGATCTCCTTGGGGCTGGGAGGCTACCTTTGTTGCGGAGCAGGGTGCAGCAGGTGGTTTCTCACTGGGGGTAGGGTGACAGTGACACACTGATTAGGGAGCAGGCTGACAGTCACTAGGAGAGTGAGGATACAGACCTGTGACCAGCAGTCCCACTCGTAGGCATGCACTTGGTACCTGGAGCTGTGCAGAGGTGATGAGGAGGGAGTGTTTCTTCCAACAGCCCCAAGGCGGAAGCAACCCTCGGCCATCAACATTCACAGCAGTGCCCTGTCAGTGAATTGCACAGATCCGTCCTGTGGACTGCCGCCCATTTGCAGGGACGCACTTCCTGTATAGGTTGGCGCAGTGACAGGGATGTCATTCACAGAGGGCTGAGCAAATTCCAAAAGAATATAAGCAGCATTATTTTATTCATGTGAAATTAAAAAATGAGCAACACGAAACCACATTTTTAGGGATGCATGCAAAAATTGTAAAGGAAAACAATTAAGGAAAAAACTGAGAATAGGACTACTCCATGGGGAAAGGAAGGAATCAGATGGACCAGGTTTCCCAGGGTAGATGGGGAGCCCTGAGTACTCAGAAGGATTCTGCTTCTTATCCTGCTGATGGTGACGAGGATGTTTGCTTTATGGTGATTCTTTAAGCTCTTCAATTTCTTTCCTCCTTTCCTTCTTTCCTTCCATGCTGTGACTTGAACCCGGGGTCCTACACATGTTAGCAGGTCCTTCTACCACTGAGCTATAGCCCTAGTCCCTCATTTGGCTCTGTATTATATTCACAATAAAAATATTTGGGGAGGGGACAGTTTGATAACTGTAGCAGTGGGATGTTTTAGAATGGCCCCTTGTCCCCGTAGGCTTCCTTGACTCCAGGTGTCTCAAACTGGGTCAAAAATCAGTGTGCTCTTATGTACCAGGTTCTGTGATCTTAGTCTTGTGCCACATTGTGGTGTGTGCCTGTGTATGTGTGCGTGCGCACACATGTGTGGGAACTGCCTCCAAGAAGAGAAAACATTGGAAGTAACAGAATAAACCAGTGTCATACCAGCACCCTGGGAGGCCGAGGCAGGAGGATCACAAGATGCCGGGCAAGGCAACTTGGCAATGTAGGAAGATACTGTCCCACCTCTTCTTGCCCACAAAGCCAAAAATGTACTTTAGTGTAAAGACCCTGAATTCAATCCCTGGTGTTACCAAAACCAACCAACCAAAAAATACAAGACTAGGCAGTTGACTTCTGTGGCCCTGGCAGTGGTGAGGGGGAACTCAGTGAAGGCGTGGGGGTCTGGGTCAGCCTCTGCTGGTCCTGAGGTGCCCTGACTGGAGAGAATGTGATCAAATCCTCATGAGTCAGTGGAAGGCAATGATTACTGGGTCCACGGGGTGGCTCAAGGGGGACTGGAAGACCAGGAGGATGGGTTGGCCTCCCCCAGCTGTGCTAGTGTAGATCTTTCAATCGACCCATTATTAATCATTTCAGTGCTATCCCCAGATACACTATATCTAAGCACGAGAAGGAAACTGAGCCAAGAAGACACGCAGCTCTCTTAGAGATAGGTGAGTGACATGAGATATTATAAAAAGATACAATTCTGCTTATTGCCAATTCCATTAGGAAATAATCCTCATCTACTCCAAGAAACACATTAATCAAAAGCCCAGGGGAACTTGCTGGGGCAAGTTTGGCAACTCTTTCAAAAGTTAAGCATAGAATTACCACTTGACCCAGCAATTCTACTCCCAGGACTGTGTATCCAAGAGCGTAAAAAGCAGGGACTGTACAACCCCTGACCATAGGGCCAGCGGTGGTGACAGCAGCCCAAATCTGGAAGCAACACGAGTGTCAGTTAACAGATTTATGAATAACCAAGGTGTGGCAAATTCATACAATATTGTTTAGTCTCAAAATAGTGAAGTATTCACCCATGCTGCCACATGGACAAATCGAACAGGTGAAATAAGCCTGACATGAAAGGACATGTGTGATTCCATTTGTATTTCTAGATTGGGTGACTTCATAGAGACACAAGGTGGAATAGATGTCATCAGGCTGGGGTGGGGGAAGAATTATTGTTTAATGGACACAGATTGTACTTGGCATGATGACAAGGTTCTGGAGGTGGTGGTGGTGACAGTTGCCCAATTGTGAATGCATTGAACACCACTGAATTGTACACTGAAGGATGGTCCAAGTGGTATTTTGTGTGCCGTGTGTGTTTTGCACACCTTCCTACAGCCACACTCACATCTACAGAGGCTCAAGACATTGCTCCTGCCCACAAAACTAAAAGAGAGAGGCCAGGGCTGTGGTGATCTGCTGAACAGCAGGAGAGCTAGAAAGCAAGGTACACTTTCCTCGCCAGAAGAAGTCCAAGGCAAAGAAGAGAGCACTGTCCTGGGTGGGTCTCTGTGTCCCTGGCACTTATGCTGTTCTTGGGTCATTCCTTGGCAATGTGACAGTTGCCTAAATGACTGGGGCAAGGGAAGGGACTGAGGCACTTCTGGAAAAGTAGCACTGTCTTTCCTACACTCACCCTGAAACAAATGCTGGATCCAGCCACCCTCCAAAGAGCTGTTCCCTGTAATATTACCTTTTGTAACTTTTAAAAATGTATGAATCCACCCTGTAGGCCTGTTGAAAAAGAAAAGGAATTTAAATGCTCAAAGATGGTGCAGTGTGTTTACGTGTACATGATGGAAAATTTGCTTCTCAAACAGCTTGAGCAGAAAACCTCTCATCCCCATGGCAACCAGATTCCACTGCCACCAGCCACATGTCCCTGCCAGGTCACCCACCCCTTAGTGAGCCTCAGCCCCCAGCAGCACATGAGGACAGAGCCCACTGTGGCAACGTGGCCTGGGCTGGCACCGGGGCTGGCGGGCTGCAGGCTCTGCTCTGGTGTGTGAGGGCTGTGCCCAGCCATTATGGAACCTGGAGCAGGGGCGACTTCTTGACAGTCCCTGAGACTCAGCCACCCCATTGTTCTGTGGAACAGCCTACTGGGGTTCAGCGCAGGGGGAGGAGTGGATGGGATTCAAAGCAGCCACCTGTTGCTGGTCGGAAAACCAGCCCCTGGATAATCCCGAGGACTGCTGAGCCCTGCGTCCAGTTAAAGTCCTGCTGCTGATTAGATCCTCAGTGCGTCCCTCCCTGTGGCAGGCTTCACAGCTCCGGAGCTTCCCTCATCTCCCGTCCACCTCTCCGAACGCAGCCTTCCTTCCGCTGTGTGCTCAGCACCAGTTTCAAACAGCACTTTGGAACGGGTGGCCAAGGACAAGGCCACCTGTCCTTGCCATCAGGGGTTACCTGTCCCTGCTGAGCTTCCCACCCAGCAGGGACGGCCCTGCTGACCACAGGAAGACTCTGGGGAGTCCTGGATACGAAGGCAGCACTCAGGGTTGGTTTGTGTGGGCCCCAGCCGTGTCTGTTTCCCGGGGTTCTTTCATCTCCCCTGCAATGCAGTGCTTAGGGTCAGCAAGCTTGGTTTCCATTCCTAACCCTCTGCCTTTTCCCATGAAGTTGTCAAATGTGTGGGCACGCGGAGGACTGACTGAGCACGTGTGGCCTTTGGACCAGCCCTGATTGGACCAGGCTTTCCATACTGCAAGGAAAACATGCCAGGAAGAAAGGACCACTGATGTCATTTGAGGAGGTCCGGGGTGGGCAGGAGGGGGTGCCCTCGCCAGCACGCTGTGCTTCTCTGCACCTTAGGCTAAGGCTGAGAAGACCTGTCCCTCCCTGGCCATCTCCAAGGCTCCTCGACTCCCCGCTGCAAAATGATGCAAAGGGCCTTGAACATTTATTCTTCATGAGAAATCCTCACCTCCCCCTGGAACAACCTTCACTAACTGCTGCTCCCCATGCATCATGAGCTTGGAAGAGGAAAGAAGAGCGGTTCATGGATTTAAGCAGGGGACAAATTTTGCCATAACATGTGTTTCAATAGAGCTGAAACAGCATGGGTTTTGCAACATGAAAAGACTTGGGTTTCCTCTGCAGCTGGAGAGCTGTGGCAGAGACCTGCAGGAAGCTGCCGTGGCAGGACCAAGAGGAGCAGGGTAGGGAGGGATTGGGACCGAGTAAGTGGGGTCTCCAGGAACCCACACCTGAGGGCCTAGCCTGAGCACTTTTATGTAACGCCTATCTCCTCTCCCTCCCTTCTTTCCAAGTGGCATGATAGTGATAAATCTGCTCCCCTTTGCTCAGCGTTATCTTCCTACATCCAACCACAGCTGTAAGGATTCAAGCCTGTCTCCACAGATGTTTCTATCAATATTAATGTTAATGGTGATTTGCAGGAGCCAGCCTATGAGTTTTGTATGTGCTAGGGGACAAAAGAGGATGAAAAACAAAGAGACACAGGATTAGGTTAAAATGTGGGGGCAGGAGGCTCTTGTCTCCCTTTGACAAAGAGCCCCAAGTGACTGGTGCACCCTACCTTTATTCACTCAGACATGGGAACAACCAGTTAGAGTATCACAAGTTTCATCTGCCTCCTACCACCCGTGGTGCATGTCCAGGCAGACAACAGCATCTCAGCTGCACGAACTTCTCCCTAGAACCTGCAGGGTGTCAGTGTGCTTGCAGGCGGCCTCGCTTCCTAGCGCTCACAGAGGAGGCCAGTTAGGTCTCAGTCTTCCTATCTGTCTCCCACAGTGATTTTTTCTTTCTTTCTTTCTTTCTTTCTTTCTTTCTTTCTTTCTTTCTTTCTTTCTTTCTTTCCTTCCTTCCTTCCTTCCTTCCTTCCTTCCTTCTTTCCTCCATTGTCATCTTCTTTCTTCTTTGTTCTTCTTCTACTTTGAGACAGGGTTTCACTGTGTAGTTCAGGCTTCCTTGAACTCACTGTGTAGCCCAGGCTGGGCTCAAACTCACAGTGATCCTTCTGCCTCAGCCTCCTGAGGGCTGGGATTATAGGTGTGTGACACCATGCCTGGCAGTGATTAATTCTTGATGAGAATATTATCAAGGTACACACCTGCAACATGCACTGTCTTGCTTTGCCAGGTCAACCTTTCTGTTTGCTTGGACACAGACATGGTGCTGGAGTTCTTCATCCCTTAGTAATGTTTTCTCCAGATCTGCTCCCAAACCAGGGGCTTGCAGTTGGAAAGGGGGTGAGTGAGCTGCCCCATCTGGGATGGCTGTGAAGAGAGGTTCCTGGTGATTTCCTCTGCTCTCCCAGCTTCACTTCAGCAGTAGGAACCATCTGTCTGGTGGGGTTCACTGAGCGCTTATCCTTGCAGTGCCTGGGGCAGGCAGTGGGAGGGCAGCCCAAGTGGCCGTGGGAATCTGGGCCTGCTATGGATGGAGGCTTCTCTGAGTATGCAGGTACATACCACTTATAATCTGAGTCTTTGGGAGGCTGAGGCAGGAGGATCATGAGTAGTTTGAGGTTGGACTACATAGCAAGACCTTATCTCAAAAACATGAACTAAGAGTAATCCCTGATTTTAATTCAGAAATTTCCAGAAGCTTTATTATGCTAACAGGAGTATACTTCTCATAAATTGGCATTGGTATATAGAATTTCCCAAGTTTATTTGACTACAAGGGCCTTTGCCCTTGAAATAACTGTTGGGCTCCCTGATACCTTATCAGATCACCTAAAAAAGAACAATAAATTAGAAATCAAGGCAGTTAGGGAGAGAGGCACAGCATCTGAACTACGTCTTGGGATGGGAGGTCAGGGAGGATTGGGCGGGTTTCCAGAGTCTGGGCTCAAGCAGGCTAAGACGCATCTCTCCAAGCAAGAGAAACAGTGACCTGAGACCACAGAAAGCGGCAGGGAGTCCAAGGGCTGCGACATTTGAGCCATTTTGTGCTAAGGAGCTCTGTGGGAGGGAGCTGCGTCAGGCAAACCTATCTGCAGGAAGCTGCAGAAGCGGAAGTCCACAGTGTCATCTTCCCCGGCAAAGTTCTCCTAGTTCTGTGGCCTCAGGTGCAGGCTGTCTGTGCAGGGTGCTCCCCTTCCTGTCCCGAAACACCACCAACAGATCAAGAGGAGAAAGAGAGGGGCTGGGGATTTAGCTCAGCGGCATAAGCGCCTGCCTTGCAAGCAGGCAGTCGTGAGTTCGATCCCTGGTACCGATAAAAAAAAAAAAAAAAAGAGGAGAAAGAGCAGAAACTCCTGAGGCGCTCAGACATGGGAGCCGTGCACAATGTGTACAGCCAGACCACTGCGGCTTAGTACCATCTTCACAAGGAAGAAGGAAATACCGGGGGGTTATAGGCAATCTTGAACAATCAGTGCTGCTCAGGGGACTGAGTAGGCCTGGAGGCAAAGCACCTCGAGAATGATTCTCTTTGGAACTGAAAGGAGCCGGGAGACATATATTTTCTTGTGATAAGTTGGGCCAAGTATGGTCACATTCCAAAATCATCTTTCCTGGGACAGAGAATGAGATTGCAGGGTGTAGGTGGAAGGTTGCTGTGTTCTCTTTAGCTGGGCTAAGGGAAGATGAGGGATAAATCAGAATTTGGAGGAGGCCTCTCCTTGAGCTTGGGGGAGAAATAAGAGAATGTCAGCTTATGAGACATGTCCAAGTGCCAGGTTATTTTTCCTTTTTTTCTCTTCCTCTTCTGCTTTTCTTTCTCCAGGGCCTGTCTGAGCTACATCCCACCCCACCCCACCCCACCCTACCCTTTTTAAAGACAGGACCGTGTTAAACTGCCCAGGCAGAGCTTGACTTTGTGATCTTCCTGCTTCAGCTTCCCAGAGTGCTAGGATTCCAGAGATCACAGGCATGTGCCACTACACCTCGGCTGGTGGGATACAGGGGCATTGTTTTCTAAGCCTCAACATCATAGTTCTCAGGACAAAATCCTTCTTGGGAAATACAGAATCTTCCTTGAAGTTATTGTTTCTAGAGGAGAAAGAGCAGAAACTCCTGAGGCGCATTGGCATATAGAATATGGCATTGGCATATAGAATTTCCCAAGTTTATTTGACTACAAGTTTTGTGAGTTTTGTGTTGGGCCACCAAGGTCCTTGAGTTTTGTGCCTATTACATGTAAATGTCTCTCAGTGGTTTCTAAGGAGTCTAGTCTTTCTAATTAAGGATTTTAATTAGTAGAAGTTCATTTGATTCATTCTTTGTGATTTTTTAAAATTTGATTTTATAAATCATTTCCTTCTCCTAACTTAAAGTCTACTTTAGGCTATGCAAACTGCACATTTTAGAATACAAGTTGAGTAAGAATGGGTTGAGGACTGAGTCAGACTTAGATCAGAAACTGGGAGGTAACGGAAGGTGAGCAGAGCCAGCTGAAGTGGCTTTATTCTCTTATTCTCTGTGCTGTTGCTGCTGTGGTCTTTGGGGCCTGGGACCTGCAGAGACCATACCCCTCCTGAGGGCCTCGCCTGCCCCAGCTCCCCTGTCCAGCAAAAGGTCACACCCCAAGCCCACACCCCCCTGCCCTGTATCTCTTCAGGGCCAAGTAGTGACAAATTCTTGGAGCCACCCTAGGCTTCCTAGTTCAGAAATCCTGGAATGGGGTCCAGCAAACAGCTCTATCAAGGTCTCTAGGTAGTGAAGATGGAAAGTTCTCAAAACCTTTGCAGTGACCTAAAGCAAGGTGGAGCTGGAGACACAGACAGCCTGAGGCCTGGAGCCCTGGCTAGGATTGCATCTCCCGGCTGGATCCCCCAGGCTGCTTCTCTCCAGGAAACATCGCTGGCACTGATGTAGTTGAACTCAACTTTTATATACCCCTCCCATGGCCTTTCTACTGCGGTTTACATGCAACTTTTTAAAAAAAAGTAAACGGGAATGGGGATGTGGCTCAGCACTACAGCACTTGCCTGGCATGTATAAGGCTCAATCCCCAGGATCCTAAAAACAAAACAGAAACAACAAATTATTTCTCTTACGTATTTTCTTTGGTAAGAATAACAACTGTCTTAACCCATGAAATTTATTAAAGTCTAAGTTGTTTTAAGTCTTTAATAGTCTCTTTGAAATTTCCCAAATTTGAGGAAATGGAAGACTCTAAGAGCATAAATTACAGTTTTAGTCCAGCCTCTGGACATTTAGCACAAAGTAATGGATAAACCAGTAAATAGATCAAATGCAGAGTGGGAGACATTTTCTTATTGTCAGAAGCAAAGATCCCAGTTCTATTTAGTAGCTATGAGACAACTGAAAAATTATTACAAAGTTTTAATCCTCAGGTATTTTCCTTCTATTCCTCTCTTCTGACAGTTGTGATAATGTATAATTTAAAACAATTTCTTTAGACTGCATAACAATCTAAAAAATCACCAAATAACTCAGTCAACTTTCTTATATATGTTTGGGAAGGTAGCAATGGCTTATTTCTGTAATTAGAATAATAGTTTTATAGCTGTGATAATTTTTATAGCTCATATTATTAGTGGTTGTTGGGGAAATATATATTAATATTAGTAATAGGTAACAAAAGCCACCTAAGCCCCTGGGTTCTATCCCTAGCATACCAAACACAGTCTTAGAAAACTGTCTGTTCACATAGAAAGGCACCCAAATATCAAGCCAGCGCCTGGTTTTTCACATGGAGAAACCTAGCAGTTTAATCAACCAGTGCCTATGCACGCATCAGAATACACCAACCTGCCCAAATTTGCTCTAAGGGCAGCCAAAAGATTTACATGTTGTAGAAGCATTCCAATTTTATGACATTCTACCTCTAGAAGCCCCCTTTTTGGTCACTTCTTCCTCTGTGTCATTTTACAGTACTTTCTAGAACATCAATTCCTCAGCCTTTTTATATTTTACCACACTGGCATGGGCAGCCACATGGTTATGCCTCAGAAGTGGACAAACAGCCCAGGCTCCTAGCCTCAGGTGCTGGTGTTTCTGCTACAGTGCAATTGTAAGTGTGTCCAAGAGCAATAAAATGCCCGTGCTGCCAAGGGTCACCAGAGCTCCCAAAACTGGGTTAGCTACATAGGGCTCAGATCTCTTATTGGGGTTTTATGCTATTTGGTTGAATAAGCAATAAAGAAAAAATATTTATGTTATAGAATACATTATGCCTCGAAGGCTGCATTAAAATATAATATTCAGCAAAGAACAATAAAACTTATGAATCAGGATTTTCCTTACAATATGTAGCAATGAATCATAATTTTCTTAGCTTAGCTTGGTCTTAATGTATGTATCGACCGAGGCAAGATCCATGTGTGGTAAACAGGACTAGTGAAATATAAATCCCTCAAAACCTACCGAAGCATTTGCTGAGGTCCTAGTGACTTTTAGACAGAAGAACATTCCAACAAATGTTTGGATCTGTAATGTATAATCAATACAATCTTTATTGATAACACTGCTGAAGGCCTGATGCTATAACTGAATTTCTTGATTATATAATACCAAGTGAAAACAGCAACTTAAGTTTTTTTATTTACTACTGTTTGGGAAATGTGAAGGTTATCAGAGTCTGTTTTTAATAAATGATGAGTAGTGTCAAAGGACAGAAGTATAATTTAGAGGTCTTCATTGGTTTTGTTTTGGATTCCAGAACTGGGTAACCCTCCACTCCATAAAACAGAGTAAACATTTGCATGAGGCGAGCAGAGGAGTTTGGTTTTATAGACAAAAAAAGGGCCAAAGTAGAAAGAAAACCCAAAAGTAGATTGGCCATTTTAAAGCTACCTTTCTTTTAGAGTAGAGGCAGGGAGAGAAACAGTAGGAAAATAATTGGTTAACATCAGGTTACTTCAGGACTTTTTTCCTATAAGAGTTAAGACATCATGAACTTTATTATCATGCCAATTAAAACTGATCATTTTGGGAAATTTGTCTAATAAAGCACAAATCCTGATTTTTTAGAAATTCAGATACAGCTTAATTTTGGCTCAGTGAAGTGGAACTTTAGCGTCAGTGACTGTCTTGATTTTTAGCTTGTTCTCTTGGGGCCCAGTGCAGGAACTTTGTCCAAAACAGTGTGGCCTCTTATACTTTTTATTTAATGGTTGGGTATTTATATTTATAACACTCTGACACAAGAAGTGTGGGCCTTACCTACAAATTCTCCAACTGTGGGACAGCACCTGGGTGTTCCACAACTTGGTTCAGTTCTGATACCACCTACCTAGGGCTGATGACAGATCCGGCAAGTTAAAGGACTCAGTCCCACAAGGCCTCATCCACTTCTGATGTCAGTTACAAGTCCCTGGGACCCACCCACACTTCTGCTGGGAAGCTGTAAACAAGGGGTTCCTACAACCCCTCCTTGGGCTTGATAACTTGTTAGAATGGTCTTTAGACTCAGGAGAAAACTTGTGTGTATCAGCTGATTACAAAGGGGACAACTCAAGAACAGCCACAGGGAGGAGAGGCATTAGGGCAAGGGCGGGGGCGGGACACAGGGCTCTCACCACGGTCACTCCTCAGGAAGTTTATCAAATCTAATTATTCAAGAGCTTTTACGGAACTAATGTCCAGGCAGCCCTCCCCTCCCGAAGGACAGTGACTGTGGCTGTAAATTCCCACCCACTATCGCTAACCGCTTGGCTTTTCCTATGAGAGGCTTCAGAGGCTGCCCGCTGAGGAGCCTCACCCCATGTCCCTTCAGTGTGATCAGAGGGGCTCATTAGGAAAAACAAAAGATGCTCCCTTCACTCAGGAAATTCCAGGCATTTTAGAAGCTCTGTGCCAGGAACTGGGGACAAAGACCAAATGTATTTTTTATTACATAAATTTTCCCTTATCTGAGATTTTACTTTATGAGATTTTTGTTACTGAAAATATTCAGTGGAAAATTCTGGGAAACACAACCATTAAGCTTGATTTGTGCACCCACCTGAGCAGCCCAATGACAACTCCCAAGGTTCTGCTCCATCCCAGGACTGGAACCTCCTTTCCCTCAGAGCGCCCACCCTGTCCTGTGTTTTCTGCCCTAAGCGAGTTACCTAGTTCCTAGTTTGTAGTTACCAGATGGACCACTGTGGTATTTCAGTGCTTGGTTCCAGGAGATTTATTTTACTTAATGGTGGCCCCCAAAGGGCGAGAATAGTGATATTGGCACTTCAGATGTGCCAAAAAGAAACCACAAGGGCCTTCCTTTGAGTGAAAAAGTAAAAGTTCTCAACTTCAAGCAAGAAAATCATGATGCTGAGGTTGCTGAGATATAGGGTAAGAACAAATATTCTATCTGTGAAACTGTGAGGAAGGAAAAAGAAATTTGTGCTAATTTTGCGGTAGCACCTCAAACTGCAAACGTTACAGCCACAGAAATTAGTAAGTGCTAAGATGAAAACACATTCAATTTGTGGACGTGGCTATGCATGTGTTGGAAAAAGCAGTGGACAGGGAGCGGTTGGTATGCTGAGGCTTCAGGTATCTACTGCGGTCTTGGTCTGTGTCCTGTGGGTAAGGGTGAGGGCCACTGTCCACAGGGAAATAGAGCTGTTAGGTTGAGACTGTCCTTGTAGAATGAGTGTCCACCACAAGTGGGATTGATCAAAATGAAGGCAGTGGGCCAGCACATGATGGGACTGCTGGCCTCACCTTGTGGAGAGAAATGAGAGACCAGTGAGTCCCTCAAGCATGCCATGCTGTCCTGGCCCAGACAGCACACATTCCCCAGAGGACGGGTTACACATGCCTTGATGCTCCCAAATACACTCCTTGGCTCCACTGAAGCCATTTTCATTTTTATCTGCTTTCCTTATTGGTTGAAGACATGTTTAAGATCAGAGTATCAATTGGAATTGAGAACTCACCTGGAATTGTGAACTCATTCAAATGGAACTGCGAAAAGCAAATACACCTGTCCTTTGGCTTTCTGCTGATTTCTAGTGCTGAGGCCCATAGGGGCAATGAGAAAAAGTACAGAATTAAAGCATGGTTGAGCTGGATTGACTCAGTAAGTTTCCCGAGAACTGGAGCTGTTCTTGTTCCAAGTCCTAGCGTGGTGGCTGTTGTAACCTGAGTTGGGCAGATGCTGCAAGGGGCCTCTGAAAGTTAGAGGCTGACAGATCCTGGGCAGTGCTGTGCTCTGATGGTTAATCTTGACTGCCAAGACCTAGGAATTTAGGAAAGTGCATTTCTAGGTGTGTCTGGAAGGGACAGCCAATGGATGGTGGTGACCCAACCTGAAGGTGACCAGCGCTGTCCAGTAGCAGGAGGGAGCCTGCCTGTGGCACAGGCTCATGTTCTCTCCACCTCCTGGCTGCCGTGACGTAAGCTGTTTCCCACTACCATGTCCTTCCTCCATGTGTTTCTGCCACACCAGAGGCTTAAAGGTAATGCAAACAGCTACCTAGGGACTCAAACTTCCAAAGCCATGAGCCAAAATAAACCTGTCTTCCTCCAACTTGCTTTTCTGAGGCCTTTCTTAGCCTTCTCTGCATTACTGCGATGTATGCCAGTGAAGTCAGAGTGGCCCATTTTGGAAGCGCGGTATGTGATGATGCATGTAAGGAACACTGCTGCTTCCGCTCCTGATGGAAATGCCTGAATGTGACACAACAGAGATGCGAACACCACACAGTTGATACAGCAAGTTATAAAAACACTGAAAAGATTTCCCTAAGAAGCTAATTTCCCAATGACTAGACTATACCCTTGGGAGAAGAGATTTCAGCACCCTGATTTTCCAGTATACATTTCAGAAAGACTTCACTTTTCAAGCAGACTTGTAACACCTATTAGGCTTTGGGGTAATAAAATGGTGACTGGAAGCTGGGGACATGGCTAAGGAGTAGAGACCCTGCCTACTGCATGCCAGGCCCTGGTTTCAATACCTATTCACACACACAAACCCACCTTTAAAGATCACGGGGCAGTTTATGAGCACCTATCTCCAAAAAGTGAAAAGGACTGGAACGTAGCTCAGTGTTACAGTGCCAGGCTTAGTCTCAGTACTACATAAACAAAAACAAGATACCCACAAAAGCCAGAACCAAGAAAACGCTAAACTTAACTATTCAGAGGTTTTCTTTCCCTTTGAGTTCATCAGGTAACATAATTTGTAGGGTTTTTTTGTTTGTTTTGGTACCAGAGATTGAACTCATGACCTTGCATTTATGGCAAGCACTTGAACCACTGAGCTAACTCCCCAGCCCAATTTGTAGGTTTTTTGAGACAGGTTCTCACTATATATAAGCTGGCCTAGAATTCACGGCAATCCTCCTGCCTCAGCCTCCCAAATGCAGGGATTACAGGTGTGTACCACTACGCCCGGCTCAACAGAAACACCTTTAGAAATATCCATTCTTCCCCTTACTAATTTTAAAAATCTCAATTCAGTGAAGAATTACTACTCTGGTCAGCTGGAATAAACAACTGGCAATAAAAACATTTTGGAGAAGGGAAAATCCTTGGTATTTTAGTTTCTTTAGGGCTAGACACAGAAATCAGGAAGCCATGGACACCTGTCATTGAGGACATGGTGTCATGGTGGGGGACCGTGGAGAGGTTTATGGGTCCCTCTGTGTACTCCTGGTGAAACTTCTGCTTCATCATGAAAGGTGGTGGTTTAAGAACTGCCCCGCTGGCCAGAGAAAGACACATATACAAGTTTCTAGGGAATTATTAGGCAAACCTCCCTATGTGGCAGGGGACTATTTCTTCATTTCAGTGAAGGCTACCCAGCAGTCCAAGCGTGTTGACAGGTGAGGGAGCTGGGGTTTGTGTCTGCACACCCTCCATCTGATTAAGCAAGCAGCAACTAAGCACACTTCTCAAGGAGCTGTAAGGAACGAGTGCTCCAACCTTTCCTGAACATCTGCTTAATATTTACTATAACTGGGTGAGAAATCAGTGTCTCCACAGGGTCCGCTTGTGCTAGTTAGAGCTCAGTTCTAGAAAGTGCCTTCTCAGAAGTCAACCACATTTGTTTCCTTAGACTTTGGTTTTTCACAGGCTGGGGATTGAATGTAGGAGCGTCACGCATGCGAAGCATGTGTTCTACCACTGAGCTACACCCTGGACCTTTTAGAACAGTCACAGTGAGAACACTGTAATACGCGTATTCCTTCCCAACTGCATTTCTTCAAAAGGAAGACTGCAGAGAACAGACTTCAGTGGACTTTGTCTAACCCAAGACAGTCTATTAGACCATTTACTTCCCTGACATTTACTACCCAGATCAAAAGCAGTCTTAGTGTTTCTGCCAGGTCCCATTATCTTTGAAATACTCTTGAAAGTTCAGATGCAGTATATTATTGCTTTACCGTTTTTGGAGGCAAGGTCTTGCTAACTCACCCAGGCTGGCATTGGACCTGTGATCCTCTCAGCTCAGCCTCTTGAGTCGTGGGGATTATAGCCAGGTGCCCCATACCTGGTTTACTGCTTTTTAAAGCAAGACAGAGCTTCGGTTTTAGGTGGATGCTCGGCCAGGAAACAGGCTGAGAGGGAGCATTTGCTGAAAGCCTCACGAGCCTGCATAGTACAGGACCAGACATGCGCTCCAGGCACCCAGGGCATCTCACTCTGCCAGCTGCCCAGCTCCGTGGGACTCACCCTGGGAGGTGCTGTGGGCCCAGTGCATGTCGACCCCAGATGTTTCTGACAAGCCCAATGTTTAAAGTCATTCTTTAGTTAGCTGCCATTCTTCTGGTGAATCGAGAAGGCAGGCACTGGTCTGCTCTCAAAAAGTTGAGAACACGGTCTAGATCAGAGTAACAGGGGTAAAAAGAAAGAAGTCCAATAAATGGGTTTTAGTTCTAAACAGTTTTTTTTTTGGTACCAGGGACTGAACTATCTTGCGCTTACCAGGCAAGCACCTGAGCCACTGAGCTAAATCCTCAGCCCAGTTTTAAACAGTCTTAAATTAGTTCAGAAGCTTACCACAAACAAAAACAAAAAAACAAAACCCCCAAAAAACAAAAACAAAAAACTTTTAATAATAAAAGGTGACAGAAAGTATGAGAGTATTAGAGAGACGGTCAAATATTCCCACTTGTGGCAAAAACAAGCAAAATATCAATATTTTTGATTTCTAAAAGCCAAATTTAATAAATTAATTGATGCATGCCAGATAAAAATATAAAATTACAACCAAAAACCAAATAATTTAACAGAAAATGCTGTGTTGTACATTTTATTGGTAGGATAACTTGTTAAAGTAACAAATCTGAAAACACATTTAGCTTTTGCTGGAAAGAAAGTACTATGTTAGAGAAGAGCTTGGGAGAAACTGGAAATAAACCACTTGTGAAGTCAGCATATGATATTGGCTATGGCAATGCAACAGCCAGGGGTGCTGTTTATCCTTGTGTGCGCGCACGTTTGTACAAGAAGCAGAAACCAATGGCATGGACCCCAAAAGCAAAGTCACAACAGGTTTACTCTGTGAAACATGCTGGGTTAGGACCACAGACGACCCAGGATGAAGGCGGAGCAGGTGCAGGTCTGCGCTGGTTGCATGGGGCTTCCTTACCAAATGGGTAATCATGCAATAGCTTGAGTTTCTCTTAACGTGATAAACACCCAGGGTTACTAGAACTGGAAAGCATGTTCACTGTTTTACAAGGACAGCTGAGTGGTGCTACAGAAATGACAGAAAGTTCCTTCATTTTCAACTGGTTACTTGCCCAAACCTCTAACCAAGAGATAATTCAGCTAACGGAGCCAATTAAATTACTATAAAACATCCTTCATTTGTAAAACATTTCTTTCCCCCTCAAATTAAAATAAAATGTCTTCATTTTTGATAAGCAGCTCCACCACCAGTCTCTGATATCGTATATCATTCAAAGCAGCCATCGCGTCTTGTTCTGGAGACCTCATAAGAGTCGGACCGAAGACGATTCCAAGGTTCTCTGCGTTCATGAGATTCTCCTTTTCGTGGAGAGTCACTCTGAAAAACACAAGGAACAGGGTGACTGTGGAGGCCGCGAGGCTCTGGACTGTGCCTGGGCACTGAAAGGTTTGTGTCCAGCTCTCACGCCACTTCTCTGTAACTTCCACCTCCCTTCAGGAGGTGACGTTAGTAAGGTGTGTTTGCCTCTAGTGACCGCGCAGGCTTAGCGGAGGGAATACGTGGGCTGGGTGGGGTCAGTTCCAGCTGTGGATTCTCTCGCCCCAGCCTACAGCTGCAGTGACACGTTTGCAGAAAGCAGCGAGGGGACTGTCACCCTGAGTGCTCCCTCTGGCTCGCTTGCTTCCTGTGCAGTATTTTGTGCAACTTGGACAGTGTACTGAGTGCCTACAGAGACAAGAGTTGTGAAGGTAACAGGAAATGGCTGAGTAAATGCCACCATCTTGAAGTCTGTTTCTATCCTTTTTTTACTCCTACAGCAATAGCACAGACAATAATTTGAGAATTCTGTCTTTTAGCATGGAACACTTAATTACATACAAAATGAAGCAGCCTTGAATTTATAAGTGGGGTTGTAAGCACATTAAATTTCTTTTTTAACTCATGGTGCTTAGTTTTAAAAAGGAAAAACGCAAACATCCACAAGTATAAACTTTTTTGTTTCTATTTGGTTTTATATTTTGAAACCTGAAAACCAATTACACTTAGTCATATAATTGTGAAAATTTTGCTTACACTGGGAGAGAACCAGGTGATCGAGCAGGAAACCAAGCTTCAGCACCATCGATCATTTTAAAAAGTGTTAAACCCAAACGAACAGAAATGTTGTCTTTTCTATTTCTCCCTTTACCCCATCACCTTTCACCCAGTTTCTTGCTGGCAACACTAATTCAGTAACTTAGGGTCCCTTCACCAAGTCTGAAGTGCTCATCTTGAGCAAGAAAATAAGAAAAGTGAGCTGCCTTGCAAGTTGCTTTGTTCTTGCTTCACCCTGCAGCTATGAGTCTTTTTCCTGTCACAATAGTTAATGCACAGCCTCGGCTGAATACTGCTTCCTGGTGTATCTGCAAACACAAACCAGGATGGCAAATACACCTATGTCAGAATCAGGTTTGTATTCAGCACAGGAGAGCAGAGTATTTTTAGCGCTCTTTCTCACCTAGTGCAACTTCTCACAAGACAATGTAGCTATACAATTATTCATTCAAAAGATCATCTGTCCTTTCTTTCACCTTTCATTTTATTCTCAGAGCTTGGATATAACGCCAGCGCTAAGACTCTAAGCCTGTAACTTGCCTCTTTAGATGCGCCATGAGGTACCGCAGGGTCTCGCAGTGAGCAGGTGGCAGTAGTTTCAGCGCTTCATGAAGGGTTTCCAATTGCTCATCAGGATCCATAATTTCTAAAATAGTGAGAAGAATACCAAGAAGAAGAGCTTTATCAGAACATGGGTACAACTGCTCACCCAATTCTCTTTTGCGATGCCCTTCTGAAGTTGTAGGGACACTTTCTCAGTGACCCTTGCCCACAGCTCTGGAGGATAGTTTTCTGGTTCAAGCCTGAGATTTCCAAAGGCTTAGACTGGTGTGGTAACACCAGTCACTTGGACTTTTTTTGGGGGGCGGTCTTCTTTTCCTTTGAGTATCTTATTATTAATATATAAGATATAACTATAAAATTTAGGTGTATGTAAGCAGTGTTTTGTATATTCAAATACACTCAAGTGAGGTCATCATATAATGTAGCAGACACATGTATGGGATGGTGTGTTGTTCAAAACACCGAAAATCTCTTCACTGATGGTAAGCTTGCCATGCCATCCCACTGTCCCTGGAGCTCTGGAATACTCGTCTTTTTATAAGTTTTTTTGGCATGTGTGTGTGCGTGTGTGTGCACGTGCAGGGAGCCAACTCAGGGCCTCATGCACGCCAGGCAAGCAGTTTACCACTGAGCTACACCCCCAGGCCTTTTTCTTCGTAAACCAAGAAATGTATTATCCAGTGTTTATGTGTTTTCTTCATTAGATTTAGTTTTAAATTACTTAAATTTTCCTTCACTGTGCATTATTATTATTTAGATACTCAGAAGATTGCACTTCAGGCTTTGAAGGCAATTCCAAATGTTTTGGATACGGGTGGGATTCTTGAAATCAATGTCTCTCTTCCAAAGGTGTCAACATTGAAGAACATCTTTATTTTAATTTTTCTGTGTGAGCTGAAAAACTAGCACATTGCTTTGAGGTCACAGATCACATTCCATTCCTCAGTAGTGTCTGTAGTCTGGAACAATGGACATCTTCAGAATTTGGTACTCTTTTAAGCTCACGCAGCATACTCTTGCTTCTACCAAAATGCCAGAAAGGTGGGCTACTTTTAAGTGCTGATCTTCAGGGCAAGTACAACAGGACTCCACGCTGCTGTCTTAATGAGAACAGCAGCTTTGAAGTGCTGAGAAAGCTACAGCTGATCAGAATGTGATGGTAAAAACATGAGGCTTTCAAACTTATAAAACAAACCAACTCTGTGATGATATAACAGAGACAAATCAACCAAAGATGAAAGTGAAAAGTCTCTAGCAAAGACAATTCCTTGCTCATGGGAGCTTCCTTTGTACTGGCAGGTGACAGTAAACAATGAACATGAAGGTATCTAGTTTGTAGATATTAGAATGAGGCAGGTGCTATGGAAAGATGGGGGAAAGGAGGCTGTAGTTTTAATGGTGGTCAGAAAGATCTCAACACAAAAGAGGTTTCTGAGTAAGACTCTGAAGGAGAGAATGAACCATGTGGAGATCTGGAGGAAAGAGGGTTCTGGCAGAGAAGCAGCCATGGAAGTCCTGCCCTGGGCATGCCTGTAACAGCTGAGGAAAAGCAGGGACACAGCGTGACTACAGGCCAGTGGGCAAGAAGGAGCACACATGCATGCCAAGGTCAGATAGCAACAGGGAAGGTGAACCCAAGCACTTAGCTTTTACAGAGAAACAGGAAGGTGCTGAACAGAGATGTGTCATGATCTGACATTCACTTCCACAGTTCTCTCCACCTTGGCTGCTATACATAACGAAGATTAGAGAGGTATGAAAGTAAAGGCAGAAAGACCATTCTAGTCATTCTTACAAAAATGGGAATGCTGGTTGTGGTGGTGCATACTTGTAATCTCGGCACTCTGGGAGGTCCAGGCAACAGGATCCCAAATTTGAGCCCAGTCTAGGCAATTTAGTCGGTTGGTGAGACCTTTTCTCAAAAAATAAAAAATGGCTCAGTATGAGGGCTTTGGATTTAATGCCCAGTACCGGGAAAAAATAATTCCAAGGGGAGAATGATAGTGAATGATTGCACCAGGTGGTAGTGAAGGTGATAAGAAATTGTAGGATTCTTCGTGTTTTGAAGGTGGAGTCCACAAGATGTCCAAAGACAGATACATGAGAAAGAGAAGAATAATGCAAGTTTTGGGGTAGGCAGCTAGAATATGGAGTCTCCATTAACTGAAGTGGGAAAGACTGCAGGTGCAGGAGGGCTTGGTGGCGAGTTCCATTTGAGACATGCATCAGCCAGCTGAACAAACTATGATTCATCTGGTGTTCAAGAGAGGGTATTCTTCCATGGTAGAGATATGATTTGGGAATGAACACATAAAGAAGAGAAGAGCATGCTTTGAATAAACTGACCACTATCACCTTCCCTGGAATTCAATCCTCTTTTTCTTTTATCTAAAGAGATTCCTTGGTTGTTGAATGGCTCTAAGCTCAAACTTTCCACTGCTTGAAAGCGAAGTTGAAAGAAACTCTACTCAGTGTTTGTAACTTTCACAACAGTCAAACCAAAATCTGACTTGGAAAAGCCTGCACTGGCTTGGAGTAAATCACGTGTCACTGTATTGTGTCACCCGCCGACACAACAGGATAACGTTTTGGTTATCCCGTTAAGTGCTGTGCTTGTCCAGACAACATACAGTGCTCATGTGAGTGTGTGTAGACCACTGTGCCCTTTTCCTTTTAATGGCTCCAAAGAAATTAAGTGATACCAGCAATAAAGCTAAGAGGAAAACTGAGAACACGATAGAGTAAAAGAAAAAAATCACTGTGAAAATTGTTAAAGTCCTGGAAGAATGAATTTGTAAATTTTGGGCCTCAGAAACAATTATTTGGTTTTCCACCATTTCATGTATGGAAAATATGTTTAGTTCTTGAACTTTTTTGGTGTTCGAACATGCATATGGAATGAATTGAGTTTGACAACCAAGTTATCATGGTATGGCCCATTACCAGTTTTTGGAGGATACAGCTCGTTAGCTCTGAGAAAGCTGCAACAGAATACTAAGACTCAATGTTATGGTTTGTGTCTGGGTGGCCCTTCAAGCCTCATGCAGTCATGGAGGTGGCTGAGTCTAGCATTTGTGATTGCCTCGTGGTCTAGTGCTGGGATTGGTGGCATGAGTGCTGCTTTCCCCTCTTTCGCCCTTTTGCTTTTATCACTTGCATCTGTCATGAATGGCTGCCCCTTAGCCTTGCCATCTTGCATTGGAGCCAGCTGAAACCTACAAAAGCTGTAAACTAAATAAACCTTTCCTTCCCTAATTTTGGGAATCAGGTATTTTGTCTCATCAGTGAGAAAAAAGTAACTAAAACACCCAGACAGAGAGAATGGAATGTGTTCAGAAGACAAATGGTCATTATCATTTGTCATCAAATACAGTAAAGTGAGCATTGAGGCTAACACCACTACCAAAAGGTGGGTGGCAAAGGCAGGTGAGTTTCTGTTGTACACAAGCAGGGCTTTATGACAGTTCCACCTGTCTGCTTCTACCAGGCTGGCTGTATTTCAAAAAGAACAGGAGGCAGCCCAGCCACATGACCCCTTGGAATATCTAAAGATGTAAGCATTTGTGGTTCTCAATATAAAATTATCATCAGTTTATTCAACAAATATTTATTGAGTGCCTCTTATGTAAGTGGTGAACTGACATGGGTACTGTGGGTGAATGAACATATGCAAGAGCGCCTGCACTGAAGGAAGGCCAGGCATAGGGCTAGGGTTAGGGAAGCCAGCTGGACTGACAGAAAGAAGCCACCAAGAGGCCCGGTTGATGGAATATGAGGAGGGACAGACAGTGGCTGGAGGTCCAGAGAACAGAAGGCACTTGAGAAGGGGCTGGAACTGGAAAATGTGGACACTGCTGGGCCAGGAAATAAGCACTCTGAACCTGGATAAAGATCTACTAAAGATGCATGTTTTGTTAATTCTGTATAGAGAACTCAAATCCAAGAAAAAAAAAATTTAGCTAAGCAAAGAGGGTGACTAGGGCAAAGCAGAGAAAACATCCTTTCAAGGATTCTCTTCAGGAAGTCCAAAGTTGTATGGGACAAAGAACCTTGGGTTTTATTTGCATTTATCTGACTCACTCAGAGATATGCACTGAGTCATGTAGCTTTTCTAAGATCTTCTGGGAAGGAAGCTCTGACTACTAGGTTGGAGGATGGTTTCCTGAACTTGGCTCTGACTGGGAGCTCCCTGGAGAAGTGTGGTTTTCATCAGGGGTCCAAGAGCATCCATGAATGTTGGCTTATTGAGCACGGAATCGTGTCTCCTTGGCCCGTGCATGGAGGGCCTCAGCATCTTAGTTGGTGAGGAGAGGAAGTGAGGAGGAAGGGATGGGCAGACCCAGGCTTCACAGGACTCTGGAGACAGGAGGTCTGGCCATCTCTGTGTGTGGTGGATGGCCTCTCCTTCCAGCTTTCACGTTGAAGCTCTCCAAGAGTGGTGCTAGCACCAAGCTCCACCAGCATTTGAAGAAGACAGCTTTGACATGAACTCTAATCTTTTGTTGGCAGAGGATGCTAATAAATGCCATAAACATTTTTAAGGGCTGAGAGAGGAAAAAGTTAAAGAGTAACTGTTGTTCATTTGCAAGGGGCCCCTTGCCTCCCTTCTTTGTCCCTTGGTACATCTCTTCCTGGTTCCATCAGGTGACCCAGGCAGTGTGCAGAGCAGAGAGAGCAAGAGCTCTGCCAAGAGGTAGATGTGAGTTTGAGTGTCAGGACCACTGCCCCAGTGATGTGACTTTGGCCAATTCACACTCTGAAACACTGCCTTCTTTCTGAAATGACACCATGGATGGAAAGTGACTTAACTAGCTGGATGCACCATACCTCATATATGCTCTATACCAGTGATGGCAAACCTCTTCAGGACACAAAACAGACCACTGTGGTGCATGTACACAGGTTCGCCATCACTGCTCTACACCCATTAACTTCCATCATCTTCCTTTCCTACTGTTTAAGAGATTGCTGTGTCTGTATGTCTCTGCTGCTGGAAAAGACACAGACAAGGATACAAGTTTCCTAATGCTGCCAGTAGCAAATAGCTCCATACACATTTGTGTTATGCTTAGATGTGAGCTAAGATTTGTGGTGTCATAGAAATTACACATTGAAATGCCTGGAATTATAAGAAGGCAGCATTTCGACTTTGATTTAGGAATGATCCTTTCTGATGTGGTTTCACTAGCACTCTGAGATAAGGGGGCTCACAATTTCAGACAGAAAAGCTCTTTCAGAAACAAATCCTCTAACAATAGTAAGTGGGAGAATATGAAAAAAGTGATTTTCCCCAGCAACTATGGTGGGTACAGGGGAAGAAGATGAGGTCATCTGGATATGTGGTGCCTGAGGATATTACCCAGGTCAGGGGTTGGTACAGGGTTGGAACCCCTATTCTGTCCTCTGTCTGAATGCCCCTGAGTTTAGCATGGAGCCAACTCTCAGTCTTACTCCCAAGTGACACAAGATAGGACAGGGACAGAACACATAGCTGGAGCAGCCCTTCACCCTAAGATGCTTCCCCCAGAGCATATCCATCTCACGATCACTCTGGGGAGGCCATGTTAGCTCCCTCAGACAGCGTTCGTGATGGGCACTGAGAGTAGTTAAATCCCCACGGAAGAGGCCCAGAACTGTTCCTGATTGCCAACTGTTTTAATGAGGGTAATTCTCATGGATGTTCTCTACATGAGAGCTCAGGCTGACCTGTGAGAAATCAGGGCTCCAAGGAACTAACCACAGAAATTCTCCACGGAAGCTCTGAGGGGAAACTAAAGATCAGAACAAAGAGAGTTTATGCTTCATGAAATTTCAAAGTCAAAGAGCAAATCAGTGTTACTAAGGAAGTCATGTTGTTATTTAAAAATGAAGACAACATATGGCTTTAGAGACAGAAAAGCAAAATGACGGAAATAGCCTATCTTTTCTAAAAAAGTGACGTCAACACTTACGACTTGTTTAAGATTTCTCTTCCTTAAAAAATGAAATGTGAGTCACAGGTATGCTTTTTGTAGCATAAATAAAATTTGCAAATGAATCTGTTCTATCTCATTTTCATCTCAAGTAGAATTAAATGACTTTTTGATCTAAAATAGTGGTCCTAAAGTATAACTTACAACTGCCAGTTGTGAAATGTTAATGATCGGTGTTAACTTATTTACATACAGGATAATTACAAAAAATGAGAATAAGATTTCAGAAACTTTCATAGCAATCTGATAGTAATTTTTATGTCTGCTGAGTATTTAAAAAACACATTCAAGATACTCATCAGAAAAAGCAGGAAAAGTAATCACTATGTGGAAAGAGTTGGTCAGGGTGGTGGGGACACAGCCGTCCTTACTTACTGGCAGACTCGATGAACTTAGGGTAGGCGTCATATGTAATGAGTGGAATTGGCAGATCCCTGAAGTACAGTTTAAGCGCACCAGTGATAATGTTGATATCTTCATACACGTTCACAGAAATATCTGCTTTCTCACCATCTGTCACAGATGTTAAAAGAAACAAAAGTAAACGCCTGGACTTATAGGACTGGTTTACTACATGGCATTTTTGTATCTGATTAGATTTTAAAGAGATGCCAGGCATCAGTTTAAACACAGTCTTACCACAGAACCCAGTAATGCTCCCCTAGATATTTACCCAAATGAGTTAAAAATTTAGGTCCACACAAAAACCGGCACACAATGTTTACAGAAGCTTTGTTCAACAAAAGCTTTGTTCATGATTGACAAAAAAAATTGATGGTGGCCAAGATGTTTTTTAATTATGGTATATCCATTCTACAAAATTTTATTCAGCAATAAAAAGGAATGAACAATCAAACCACAAAAAGGCATACAGGAACTTTTAAATGCCTGCTGGTGACAGAAATCAGCCTGAAAGGGTTTTATAACATGTGATTACAATTAAGATACTCAGGAAAATGCAAAAGTACAGAGATGGTAAAGAGACCTGTGGTTACCAAGGACTTGGGCGGTGGGGAAAGGAAGAAAGAGATGAACAAGGGATTTTTATGGTGGTGAAACTGTCACGTAATGGGAAACAGAATACACACTAATATTAACTATTGACTTTAATAATAAGGTATTACCGTTGGGCCACCAATGATAACAAAAGCACTATAATCAATTTGAGATATTAGTAAGAGGGCCCTGTGGTTATGAGAGACAGTTCTTTATTTTTTGTTCAAATATTTTGAGAACCTAAAAGTAAAGTCCATTTGAAAATATCTAGCCAGGCATGGTGGCACACATAATCCCAGCACTTAGGAAGCAGAGACAGGAGGATTGCTGTGGGTTTGAGGCCAGCCTAGGCTACAAAGTGAGTTTAAGGCCACCCTGAACTAAATAGTGAAAACCTGTCTCAAAAAGACAAAAGTTCTGACCTTTTAAAAAATGCAAATACCTCAGCCTATCAGAGTGAACTGTGAATTCCACTGTGAGTGTCCACCTGGGGTGAATCATCTGCAGTGGCAGGCAAGCTGGGACACAGTGTGCCTTCTGGAAACACAAGGCAGCGCAGCAGCTCCATGGGGCTCAGAAGGAAGCCTGAGGCACTGGGGACAGCGTGTGCCTGAGGCTAACAGCCTGGAGGAGGGCAGGGGAGGAAGGCGGGGAGTGATGAAGGCAAGATGGCCTTGCAAGGCTTTCCTCAGGAAAAAGCAAGCTTCCTTCTCTTCTGCCGCAGGCTTCTGCCCCCTTATCTGTTAGTCATTTTCTAGAACCAACTATAAAGCTTAAATTTAAACTTTCTAGGCTTCTTTGTTACTCTGAAATCTGACGGTTTAATGCTTACAACTAATACAAAAATATGAAATGTTTTTGGGAAGAGGATAATAAAGTAATCACTAATGATTTTTAGACAATGCAAAAATAAACCCAGAAGAATTTGATTCTTTGGGAAAAGAGTAAGACCATTCTAAAGCAATGACTGCTGGAGAACACACCTCTATCAAAAGCCATCTTGACATCTTCAATTAGGTCACTGAATCCTGACACTCGGTACAGCCCTTCAGAATTAAGACCTGTAAAACATAAAAATAAAAAATAAACAGCTAGCATGAGAATGAATTAGCTTCCTGGGAATTACACTTCCTCTTCAAATTTTAATTTCTCTCCATAATTCAGGCCAAGGAGTTAATGTGTCGAAAAAATGATAAATATATACAATTAGAAATCTTTTCACACTTTTTTGCTGAAATAAAAGCATGTCATTCACAGTTCTTTAACTCTGACCTACTGTCACCTGCATATTTATAATTTGTCTCATCATGTTGTCTAATTAGATCAAACGATGTTAAATCTCAAGAGAAATAATTCACCACCTCAATTACAACATGAATTCTTTTACATAACAGAGGACCAGGATAAACTGTATTACTAGGCCATAGCAGTTTTTCCCTTGTTGGAAAGAATAATTAGGGTGCAGCTCTGGTTTCTGGCCTTGGATAATTTTAATAGATTTACACCTTTGCTTCTTGAAGATGAAGAATTGAAAAGTGAATCTGTCTCTACATGTCAACTTTTGCAGGCCTGAAGCATAATCCACGAATATATTTTTAAAGCATATTTTCTGTTTTGTTTTTCTGACACAGGGTCTCACTATGTAGTTCAGGCCGGTCTTGAACTCACTATGGAGCCCAGGCTGACCTTGAACTTGAGGCAATCCTCCTGCCTCAGCCTTGCTAGTTCTGGGATTACAAGCATATCTCTTCACACCTGGCATTCAGCATATATCCTATACATTGAAATCAGCTGTTTACTTTGATAATTCATTCCAGACTTTAAGATCATGTGACACCTGAAACCATTCTCCCCAAAATCGCTGGAGACAATAGCAGTGCTGCACAGAGAGGCCCCCTCAGAGGCGCTGGGACTCTAGTGGCGGGGAATGGAGACAACCACAGCGCATGTGGCAGTGCCTCACCTCGAGACTCAATCTCCCTGATGCACATGTCCACCACCATGGGCCGCTTAGTGATATGCGCTTTCACGAGTGTCGTGAGGTCGCAGCTGTACACCTTCTTCACATGCTTCAAGTCTGGCTTGCAGTCATTGGGGACCATCTTGGAACACTGCTTATGAACATTCAAACCACAGTCTGAGAAGAATAAAAGGAGAAATTCACAATTATTTTCACAGCTGGGAGCACTGCAGAGGGTTTAGTTAAGCAAAAGGCATTTCAGTTGGGATAAGGTTTTAAAGTGAACTTGCCTCTAGCAGTTCTTTCAGGGTAGAAAAATAATATTTGCTTCCTTCCTCTTGGAAAAATTGGGCTGTAACATAGGAGGCCAGAATTCTAGTTCATCCCCTTTTTCTTTCAGTACTGAAGACTGAGCCCAGGGTCTTTGAACTGAGACACATTCCCAGCACTCCCTCTTTTATTGTGACACAAGGTTGCACTCAGTCACTAAGATGCACAGACTGGGTTTGAGTTTGTGAGCTTCCTCATTCAGCCTCGCAAAGTGCTGAGGCTGTGAGTGTGCGAACCATGCCTGGCTTATCCACAAGGTGCTTGTGTTCTCCAAAATTCATGCAACGGTGTGACAAGTGTGGTCTGATGGTGTTCAGTCATGAATGCTCGGTCCTTGTGAACAGATCAATGCTAGCACAGAAAAGGCTTGCAGAAGGGGCTCGCTCTCCTGCCAAATGAAGACAAACCATACATCTTCTCTTGCCCGTCTTTCTACCCTGTGAGGGGGCTGAGGAGGGCATACCGGATGTGGCAACCTTATATCAGGTCTTCTCAGACCTCAGAACTATAAGAAAAATTTCTGTTCTACAAGTTACTCAGTCTGTGGTAATTTGCTATGATAGGATAAAAAAAGACAAACTTTAAACTATAAATCAATTTCTGCTATATAAGAATTACATTCAGGAGCTAGAGATGTAGTGCAGTGGTAAAGTTCTTGCCTGGCAGGCACAAGGTCCTGGGTTCAATCCCAGCACCACAGGAGAGAAAAGTAACAACAATTACAAGTCAATGTGTGGCCAAAGGAGCGCAATATAACGTATTTCTAATGTGAGCTGCAACTGTATTTCAATAATTTGATACTGCATGGCACTGGAACTCCAAAGGTAAGAGAGTATCCAGGGTCCTCTTAAAATAGTGCCACTCTTATTCATATCTATACATAATCCTTTCTATATATGATTACATACAATTCACCTAATAGCCCAAAATAGCTGTAATTATTACCTGTTACCACGACTATCAGCTAATATTTATTGAGGACTCCCTAATCTCATGCACTATCCCACATGCTTCACATTTACTATTTCATGTAAGACTCTCAATATTCTCTGACATAGGTAGTCTCATTTTATATCTGGGGAAACTAAGTGTATAGTGATAGGTTATCTACCCATTCAGGCCTGTGGGTGATTCTAGAGTCCACAATGTTAACACCTTATATACGTCACAGTGAGTCTACCAAAGGTACTTCTTTGCTTTGTACTTTCGCTAGGCTGTAATTTCTACGATGCCAGAACTCAAACATTTTCTGGTTAATATTTCAAGAAATTTTAGAAAGGATAAAAAGGAATACTTTTGCTCAATTAGACTGCAAAGTGAACTGTAGTGTAAACTACAGCTGAATAAAGCAACTAAAATAAATGTCATCTTAAAAAAAAAAAACTTTTAAGTTCATAAATCCCTTATGTTGAGTTCTTTCAAAACCAGTCCAAGTAGGAAATATGTGGTGTATAGTGGGTCTTTTTCTTTTTTCTGGTAGTGGGAATCAAACCCAGGGCCTTGATGCATTGCAGGCAGGCATTGTAACATTGAGGTACATCCTTAACCTTTTGAAACAAGATCTTGCCCAACCTGGCACCAAACTTGCAATCATTCTACCCGAGTCTCCTGAGTAACTGGAATTACAAGTATATACCACCATGCCCATCTTGAACTGTGTAATTTTTAATGGTCTATCTTTAAGTTTACGGATTCACGCTCTGTCATCTTCATTTGATTCAGCCCATCATCCAGTGAGTCCATTTCAGTTATTTTATGTCTCAGTTCCAAAATTTCCTTTGGTTCTTTATTGTGTGTTTCCAGAGTGTTCCTAATTGCTCACTGAAGCATTTTTATTATAGCTGCTTCTCTTGTCTGACAATTCCAATGTCTCTGTCATTTCACTATTTGCATCTGTCGATTGTTGAGATTTTCCTAGTTCTTATTACAATAAAGAGTTCCGATCTGTATACTGGAAATTCTGAGTGGTTAAGAATATGGTTCCTATGCTCAACTATAGCAGAGTAAAAGATATGGTGTTAGCTAAAAAAAAAAAAAAAAGAATATGGTTCCAATTAAAATCTTCAATTTCAGGAGGCAGTCAACTTTAGATTTAGAATGTACATTTTGCACTCACTGTTTTGCCTTGCAGTTCCAATATCAATTAGTTTGTAAAACTTTTGTAATGCTATTTTCCCTGCCTCACTTTTGATAACCAAATGGTGGATTCTACCCCACATTCTCCATGGGGTGCCACTTGTGACAGGTAGGATGGATGTCAGGGTGGGCCTACAAACTCAGTTGGGTATAAGTACTGTTTTGCAATGAACTAGAGGGTGGGCATGGAAGCCAGAACTCTGACCATGATCTCAACCACCTCATTTCTGCAGATCAGGGATGAAAACAGAATTCCACACACAGACTTGGGGTGAGATGGTACTGCTAGTCTATTAGAGTCCTACTCTATTTAGGGTGTGAGTAAGTCAGGGTGCTACTCACACACTCAGCCAAAGATGGGTGGTACTCTACTACTATAAAGTGGAGGTCAGAGTTGTTCCCTTAGATCTGCAAGTGTGCACCCCAGCTACTGTAGTGTAGGACTGGAAAACATGGCTGAGACTATGCAGCTTGCTATAACACTCACTGCGGAGAGGTAGCAATATGGCTTTTTCCATGATGTTTCTGTGGAGAACAGTAGGTATGGCTAGAAGGTTTCCATTGTGTGGAGCTATGCTCTTCCCAGTGTACTTGCTGACAAAAGCTGGCTTTTCTATTCTTCCCACCTGTTGGCATTTATAGGTCATGGGCATTTGCAGTGCCCAGACATGGACACATATAAAGGATGTAAACACACACCACCAGGGAACTTGCTGCTGGGTTGTTCCTGAGATCCTGAGGTCCCCATGAACACATTCTTTTTTCCAACTCTCAGAATCTTTTCATAGTTAACAAAAATACTTTGTTCAGGCTCTTTTGTTACAATTTTAAAATTTTAATTTGTGTTCTTAGGTCTTATAATTTCTGGAACAAGGTGAAAGAAATTTTTTTTTATCTTGTCCACAACTGGGAGAATTCACATTTTGTTTTAAAAGTGTAAAATTCAGCAAAGTGTCATAATTTAGTAATAATATAGATGCGCCTCAGAACTTCTTAAGTGTGGACATACAGGTCACAATGCGGTTGGAAACGACTTATTTCACAGACGAAGACAATGTGGCGGAGTGGCTAAATGACTTGAGTTATCTGACCAGACAAGTGACAGGACTGAGATTTTAACCTTGGATTGCTGATTCCTAGCCTCCACTCTCCCCACTGAGTCATACATGTTCCTTTTCAAGAGCAGTACACAATGTGCTCTGAACAATTTTCTTCACTACTGAAGATGAATTTGCTATTTTCAAACTCATATTTGATAATGTGTATTGTCCCCATTATTATATATACATACTTTAAAAACTGCTGTATGTTCCTCAATTGGGTAAGATCTATCTATCTGGTAGGACTGTTAAAAAGCAGCAACCTAGTCAGGAACAGAGCACGTCTGTAATCCCAGCACTGGGAGTCTGAGGCCGGAAGATTGCTGTGAGTTCAAGGTCTGCCTGGGCTACAAAATGAGTTCAAGGCTAGCCTGAACTGCATAGAGACTGTTTCAAAGCAACAACAAATCAAGTTATATCATGTACCAGTACAAATTCCCTATGATGAATATAATCATTATGTATACCTGAAATGTACCAATAAAAATCATTCTCTCTGGGAAAAAAAGGCAGTGATCATACCTAATCATTATATATTCTTGTCACATTTCCACCCTGTATATAAATCCTAGGTGGAAATCTAGTAGCAAGATAAACAGTAAAATTTTGATGCATCTATATAATATCAAAACACTTGAATAGAACTAAAGGTCTGATACTTTTCCCTTTCAATGTGAGGGTTCATTCCCATATTAAAGATTAGCAGGCTCCTAAACTTGTTTGTGACTCAGTAAATGTGCAATAAAGTGATGACTGAGCTCAGATTTAGGTATTTAGAGAAAGGAAAATTTTTTTTAAACTAACATGCTTTTATTTGAATATAAAATTGTAGAAAAAGATTCAAATTTTAGCAATAAATTTCAAAGCCCAAACTTTTGGCTGGATTGTATATGGAGTCCTTTAGAAGACCATAAGATAGGGCAAAAATATTAAAATAAAGCGTTTTTTTATACCCTTAACTTCACAGGACAATATACCAGCCTTAAGCTCACTCTGAAAATTGCTGCTTCCGGGACTCACAGTATATCAATATTTCAGTTTGCCATTAAGACTTTATTTGGTCTTCATACTTATTTATTAAAGTAATATAACTCTTATATGGTTCAATTTATTCTAGAAAGGTCTACACTATAAATGGGGAAAAAAGCCTATAGAAGATTTCATTTGTTGCCTTCTCTTGGTTTGGTAAGTAATTTTTATGTTACTATTAAACTGCATTTCTCCTTCCCAATTTTGCAAGTTGGCAAGTACAGAATAAATATATGAAAGAAATAAAAATTCAAATCACATCTTATATTATACTTTCTTAATATATTCCTATTACTTAGACTACTAATATTAGGTTGCCACAGGTTTTTTTTTTTGTGCTTGATTTCTCTAAAACACCTGGATGGTATATATCTAAAAAGCATAGAGACTTTTCTTTTTAAGTGAACGGCTGGTATTACTCTCATTCTACTGATAGAATTAAGGGATAACATAATTATGGTAACATGTCTGAAAGAAAAAAAATAATTAATTTATGGTACCAGGGGTTGAACTCATGACCTTGTGCTTACCAGGCAAGTGCTTGAGCCACTGAGCTAAATCCCCAGCCCCTATTCATTCTTTTTTATGAGTGAGCTAGCTTTTTTTCTAGCTATGTGGTCAATCACTGAGCTACACTTCCAGCCAGTAAGTTTTATTCTTGAACGTTTATGTTGTGCTTCTACCCATAAAAAGGAGAATAGCTCATATTTTAATATGCACCATAAGTAATTTTCATTAAGCAAAATTAAGAGGCATATCTTATTCCTTGAAATATTTACACAAATATTGTTGTCGACTAAAAGGAGCTATGTAAAACTTCAGTGTCTTCAAACTTTTGCCGACTTAAACAACCACAATTTCTAAGTATAATCAAAGCAGTAATTAAAAGATATTACTTCTTCTTTTCTTCCACCTAAAAGTGCTCATATATTTGACATAACACTGTGTTATCAGGAAGAAACTGCTGTCATTTCTGCTTGGGGCAGCAATGATAACGACAGGCTAAAAATAAAAGGTTACCTTAATAAATAACCAATATTAAATTGAAGTATTTATTTTAAAATAATTATCCTTAACTCCTTAAAATAGTCTGATTAAAATAAAAACAGTTTAGGAATGCTGGTGGAATAGTGGCCTTTTTTTCTTGGGAGGGATGTTTGACAAATGCAGTGATTATGTAATAGATTAATTTAACCTATTAGATGACATTTCATAAAGAAAAACCTATTTTGCTGACAAACAGCCTTTGAACCTTAGGTTCTCAAGGCTACCCACTTGGGTCATAAATACTTTAGCAAGAGGAGCATCACTCCTCAGCTGCACTTAGACATTCCCATGTGATGTTATTTTACTCACTTTGGAGGAAGCAGAGGAAGGGGAGGCTCTGGCAGATGATGCTGTTTAATGCCTCCTACATCACCTGGTACTGCCGGGGTCTGGAAAGTTCATGCAGTGCCATGCTTAGCGTTCTCAGGACCATCCCTCTGCCCCCTGCAACCGTCCTTGCTGGCTACAGTGTGTGAAGCTGCAACATGAGAGATTTCAGGCCTGAGGAGACCACACTTGCCTGTTTCAGTATTAGCTGATTCTTACAGCAACTTTGCTGGCCTGGTGGGTTGAACACCATACGACTGAGAAAGTAAGAGGTGTGAGTTGGGGTGAGAACACCAGTGTGGGTGGGATACAAAATTGCTGCTTTTGGTCAATGCCCCATTAAAAATTCCTGAAAGCTCTCTTTTGCCTAGGTAGGTTCTGGAAAAAAAAAGTCCCAGAACAAAGCAAGCTTATGGATCAAAAATAGATAAACACATCTCTTTTTTAATGAACAATAAGCCTGCCATTTCACTTTGGAAATAATGTCTTTAATGTTCACTTCCACCAGTGTATTAGCTTCATAAAGCTGCTGTAACAAATTAGCACAAACTCAGTGGCTTAAAACAACATGTATTAAAAGAGCTACAATTAAGGTATCAGTAGGGCAAGTTCCTTCCGAAGGCTCTGGAAGGGGCATCTGTGTCTTGTGTCTTTGTCTTTTCCAGCCTCTAGAGGTCACCTGCCTCCCTTAGCTCACAGCCTTCCCTTTGCTTTGGAGACCACAGCACAGCATCTTTGCTCTTCTCAGACCTCTGCCTCTGTGCCCGCGCCATCTTCCTGTGATTCTCATCCTCTGCCTCCCTCTTATATGAACCATCACCCACTGTGATTACCTTGGACACACTCCAATCCAGGGTCACCTTTCCATCTCGATATCCTTAATTTAATCACTTACAAGTTCCTAGTGCCCTGAAAAGCAATATATTCGCAAGTTCCAGGGGCTGGGAAGTAAGCATCTTTGGGGACCATTATTCAGTCTACCACAGTAAGTATATGTTCTCTTTAAGTTTTTAATTTTCTGCCTTGTTTTAGATAATGCAGATGGCCCAAAAGCCAGATGAGTCTCAGTTACTTTAGATCTAAGAGTCCCACTGTCCTTCCAAATGTAATTTGCTATCAAAGAAAACAGAACTATTTGAATTCCAACCCCAACCCTCTATGTTTTTAAAAAGGGACTGACATATGCTTGTATTGCACATTAATATGGTTCAAATCCCACAGAACATCATGCTTTTAAGGACAAGATAAAACAATAAAATGAAAAATCTTGCTCAAGGCCTTTCTTTCAATTCCTGTCCTTATTCACAGTAAGGGGTGGAGGCTAAGCATGTGGGTGGCTGTGGGGATGTGGTGGTGAATCATTTTCTTTCTCTTCTTTTTACTCTAAGAGATGTTCCAAAACGTTTCTTTCAAATGTGATTCTAGACGGTGGCATATTACCACAGATTATCTGTACATGCTGTACCTGTTCTCTGTGATAACCTTCACTCTCACAAAAGGTAAATGATACACATCATTATTCTGGTAAAAGCTGGTAAGTTAGTGACAATTGTAAAATGCTTAAGGAAGAGTGTCTGCTGGTCAAGGATGGCTCCAAAAGGCAATCCAGGATGACTGAGACCCTCATTCCTTGAGCAGGCGATTTTTGCTTTGGAAACTGTACTCCAGTTGCCTTTAAAAAACCATGATGCAGACTGTGTAACTGCCAGCACTTCTCAAAAACTTTCCATTCCACATTGTTCCTCTCCAGTTCAAAGGCACAACCACAGCCTCTTAATGATGGCTTCCCATTCTGACTCTGTATAACTCAGCTGTAACAGCAAGGTTTTCCTGCAGCCTCTGAGACCACAGCCTGAGCCTTGGCTCTCCTTGCTGGACACCTCCACAGAGTTCGAGGTTCACACCTGTGGCATTCTGAAACCACATCTCGGGGCGGGGGAGTTCTTGCATGTGCCTGCATGATGACATATGCCTAGAACCTCATTACGCTTTGCTGATGCTCAGAGAAAGAAGAGTAACTTGGAATGTTCTCATGCAATGTACATTATACTTTGCTGTTAAAAGAAAATCCAATTTGGAATATGTGAAACCAGACATCAGAAATTTCTGCACATAATGGATAATAAAAATACTCCAAAACCATGCCACAAGAGATGAGGATATTTACGGTGATAAAACTGACAGTTACTACAGTTACCATTTTGAATTAATTTACTCAGTATACTTTTATAGTGTAAAGCTGTATGCTAAAACACACATAAGAAGGCACTTTAGTTTTACAAATTAAATGGCAGAAATTTGACTTTATCAGATGTTATTAAAGACAGTCACTAAAGAGGATTTCCAGAACTGCTTCCAAAAGTGGAAAGAATGATGGGGTAACTGTGTTTAAAGCAAGGGAGAATATTCTGAGGAAGATTAATGGCAATGTTGTCTTCTATTGTAACAAATATTTTTAATTTAAGTAAGAGCCATGTTTTTTATTTATACCTTACAAATGAATTTCATGTGATGGAAGTAATTACTTCATTTCAAAGTATTTCAATAAATCCTTGGATTGTGTGTGCCATGATATTTGAACAAGAAAATTTCCTATATTGGTGGCTAATTAAGATGGCAAACACAGATTCCAGCAGTCTTAAAAATGTGCTTCCACACTGGGTATTTCTTTATATGTAGATCTTAAACTTTCTAAATGTAAATCTACAATACCATGGTCATATTTTACAGAAAGGATTTTGGAATATCCAAGATTTCAAAATGTCACCTAGAAAATATTAGTGACTAAGTGGTTTTTTCAGAATTTGGTAACTATCTTTGAAGATTAACTCAGAATTTTTTTTAAAGCTTTGCTTTCACAAAAATTTTGTAAGGACAATCTAGTTTAACAAATTATCTTTAAAATTCAGTTGCCAAGGCAACAATCATAGGTCCTGGTATACTGCTTTTTAAAAAAGTCATTTTTATAAATTTAGTTACTGCAACATCAAAGGCGAGTATTAAATATAACTGCCTTACTTTTATCTCCTTTTGTCAGGCTTTTTAAACAAGCTGACTTTTCTCTTTTCAACGAACTAGAACCAGAGCCTTAGTCTTCTGTCCATCAAGCACAAGAAGGTTAAGGGCAGATAAAATATCAATGTCCAAAGTAGTGGCCTGCGAACGCAGTGACTGCATGTGTGGTAGAGTAAACCAGGATCTAGTCTATGGATTATGTACCAAACAGTAACTCTCCTTAACACCTCATGCCTCATACCCCCATGACTGACTCAATCCGGAGAGCAAGGAAGTGCTCTTACCTGCACATTTCACTCCCTGAGCAATGAGACCCCACATGAAGTTGGCACAGTATTCACACCAGTGTGGCCCTCGGAATGTATGGACCTGGAAAATAAAGGCAATGAGGGAGAGGGAAAGCACACAGATAAGGAGATTGCTTCATATCAAAGCACTAATGCATGGGCATGGCTACTTTTAGAACTATGGTTGAGTGGCACAACACACAGTTTAAAATTTTTCAGAGCTTCATTTCCTTTTTGTTTTAGAAGCTGTGATAAATCAAACCAATATTCTGCAAGTTATTGTTGATACAATTTTTACAGTGGAATTTTCGGGTGAGTCTCCGCAAGTACAAGCAGCTTCTTCTATATTTTATACACATACTGGCATTTCTGAGTACTACGACATGAACAAGGTAAGATGCAATATCAAGGTTGCCTCAGAGGCATAAGAATTTTGTCAGATGATCTACCTTTATGACCACATTGGGTCACAGATGGTAAAGTGACAGTGGTCACAAATGACTTACCAAAATGGACCAATTTCTTTCAAACATTTGATATGTACTGTGTTAGCAAAGAGATTGAACATATTTTAGAAATCACAGAAACTATATTTAATTAGAAACCTTATTTGAGTATAGTAATTATTCATTGATCAGTCCACCTCATACAGGTTTTATTGTATTCAATTTTTTTTTCCCTAGGAAAGAAAGGAATTCCTGAAGAGGAAAGGTTTAACAATGCTAAATTTTCTACAAATTTTTATGCATAGGAAAGAGAAACTACTCCAGCTTAACTCACATAAAAAACATATTGCTAGAATAGAAAAGCAATGAATTCAAACCCTAAAAACTAAGAAATGAGAGAAAAACTCCAAATATTATTACTATTTAAATTTCTGAGCAAATATTGGCTGAAAATGCAGCAGAATTTATAAGGAAGCCACTGACTTGTATAAAATTAGAATTATTTAAGATAACTTCCTATTGTTTTGGTCCCCCCCAACCCATGGTGCCAGAAAGTAAACTCAAATCCTCACATATGCTAGGCAAGGGTTCTATCACTAAGCCACATGCCTAACCCCTTAAGATAATTTCATATATATGTATATATGAAAGAAAATAGTAAAAAAAAAGGTTTAAATCACAGTGTGATGACTTTATTCTAATATTAATATCTACCAAAAGAGCTATTGCAAATAATGAAGTTCGCAGGTAAAGTTGTCACTTTTTACAGTTGCTATATTAATGTATTAACTAGGTCTCAGAAACCAAGTAAATGATTTTAAGATATTCATAATATATATTTTATTTTTTTGCAAATTTAAGATGTCACAAATGTAACATACCATTTAGAAAAACTATACCAAGTCTACAACACGCCGTTGATTGTAAGATATATTCCACTTTCACAAATGTTAAAATGTAAGTAAAATATACATATTAAAAATCGGTGAAATATAGCATTTTAGAATTTAAAATACGGTCACTGGCCAAAATATGTATATAATTCTGTGCGGGATGAACCAGGTTTCATTCCAAATACATATGTGCTTGTGACTATGGTTGCTGTCAAGTAGGCAAAAATTTTATGTGATTTTTGAAAAGTAGGACATAACCCTAACTCTGTCTTTTATGGGAAAGGGTCAGGAATGTAGACGCTGTTGTTTATGGAGTGCTACAGTGATGTTTAGAGTCTGTAAGCTGAAAACATTTTCTAGAGTTGCTGGAGCAGAGCCCAAGAACAACAGTTAGATGCTGAGATGTCCTTCTGGATGTCTCTGTTCTGCAGTGAATGAAACCTGTGAAAGACGCAATCCTGCTTTGTGCTGATGGGAATGTGTGAAACAGACTCAGGTAAAAGTAACTGTGAATCACTATAGAATAGTGATGTTACCCTTAGAAAAAGTCTTTGGGACACTCATCAGCCCAAAGGTTGCCAGATCTCAGCATAAACCAGTATCACTTACTTGATAAGATGCATGAAAATGGTACGGAAGAAGTCCCAAGAATTATTCTGTACTTGCCAGTTTATCTCATATTAAGTGTCTGAAAGTTACACTGGGAGAGCAAAAGCAATAGGTGCTCTTTTGTTACACAAAAGGCTTCTGGCGAATAGCAGTGACCACTGACAAACAGAACCCATTCCCTTCCTCGCCTTCTTGGAAACAGTGGAAAATGGAACATTTTGAAGAGCATGGCCATTTCTTTATATTACATTGCTGAAGAAAGGTTTTAACTATCTGTGCAGGCTTCATGTTCTCTAAAGGATGTATGTGTATCTCTAAAGAGCAATCATTAGGAATTGTTACATATGCATTTCATTCTTGGATAGCTTTTTATAAAAGCATCTTGAATTGCTTGGGGCTCTTTTTAAAAACTGTTTGGAAAAGCTTATGTAACTTCTAAGAAACAGTCCTAGAAATAGGCCTTGCAGCACCAGAAAGCTTATATCTCTATTTGTATAACATTTAACTGGGTGTCCTTTTGACTTTTTATATCCTACAATACATACACTTAAGCATATGTACTTTTTTGGGGCCTCTGTGACCTCTGACTCCATGAGACTGGATTGTTTGTAGCCTTTTGGTAGTTTATATTTCCTCTGAGATAATAAAAACAAATAATTTCATTCATTAAGCATTTTTATTCATTCATAAACATTATTTAGTGATGATATACAATAGAAAAGGGAATGGTGTTTAGGAAGTTTACGGTAGGTTTCTCCTGGTAAATACTGTGTGAAATGCTCCACTGAGAGTTTGAGAGAAGCTGTTGGGAGGGGGGCTGCTCCAGCATCAGACAGGAGATGCCGCCCCTAAACCGAGCCCTCACCCCATGAAAGTGCTGAGGCTTGTGGAGCTGAAAGATGGGTGTGCATCAGGAAAGACTGTTTCAAGGAGATCTAAGGCACAAGCCATGACAGCAAACATTGTGGTCACTACAGCTGCAAGGAAGCTCCAGTGTCAGGGAGGGGATGACTGGCACAGTAGAGACCAGGGAGGCAGACTACACAGGTATATTCTGCACAGGATGGAATGCAGGGCCACTGGAGGCTTTTAAGAGAGTCAAGGGGCCAAAGCTACAGCAGACACACTAGGCAAGCCAGCATGGCAGCTGTGCAGATAGTAGTAAACCTGGGCAGGAGTGATGAGAGACAGGGATAGTCTGGAGTGACAAAGGAGGCAAGCATCAATGGGGCTTGGTAACTAACAGAAACACAAGCAAAGAAGAGAAGGACCCAGACTGACCGTTAGCTAGTGTTTGGGTCTGGTGACTGGGGGGGGTGACACCAACAGGCACGTGAGTAGGAAACAGGTTTGGAAGTGAGGTAGGATGAGAACAGGCAGTGAGGATCCTGGTTGAAAATTCATGGGAAAGAGATCACTGAGGAAGCAGGCTTTTGGGTCAGATGGAGATGGGATTCAGGAAGGTGGCTGGCTTTGAATGGAAGCTGGACGAGGGAAAGAGGGGAGAGGCCAGCTCTGCAGGAAGGTTGGGAAGGCCTGGGTTAGACAGCAAAGGGAGTTTATACCTGACACAATCTCTGTGCAACAGGAAGTTCAGTTGGAATCAAATGATTCTGGGGAAAGGGAGGACCAGGAACCTGAACTGGCTAGAAATTTGGAGAAGGGATGGACTTAAAATTATTTGCACATGACACTGAAATTTGTGCCAAGTACATTAAAAAAGAGTGGCTGGGCGTGGTAGTGCATGCCTATAATCCCAGAACTCAGGAGGCTGAGGCAGGAGGATCCTTATGAATTTTGGGGTACAAAGTGAGCTTAAGGACAGCCTGAACTGCATAGAGCGCACCTCTCTCAAAAAGGCAAAAAATAGTGACAGGTGATTGCTTTCTATAGTAAGTAGGTGATCATACTGATTTTGAGCTTTATCTAAATGTTTCATTTTAGCTAGATGTGGTGGCACATGCCTATAATTTCAGCACCCCAGAGACTGAGGCAGGATTACCACGAGTTTGACACCAGCCTGGGCCACATAGTAAGTTTAGGGCCAGCCTGAATTACAAAGGGAGACCCTGTCTCAAAAAAATTATTTTTTCATTTTATATGCAGATTTATATTAACAGTGATGTGTGTATCACATACTTAACCAATTCAGAAGAGAGTATCTTATTGTATATTCACAATAGCTAAGCTGTGGAAACAGCCTAGATGTCCATCAACAGACTGACAAAGAAAATGTGGTAAAGAATGAAATCATGTCATTTGTAGGAAAATGGCTAGAACTGGAGACCATGTAAGTGAAATAATCCAGTCTCAGGTAAAATATTGCATGATTTCTTTTATAAAGGAAATCTGAAAATAAGTACAAGAGAGTACAGGAAATAAGAAGGTAGTCTTCTAATGACAGGGGAAGGGATTAGAAAAGGAGGAGATGGAAGGGGAGTAACAGATGAAAATAACTGAAATATATGTATATACTCATGTCATCACAAATGTTATTATTCTGCACGATAATATGTATCAGTTAAAAATCAACTGCACAAATCACAAGTTACACTCATCTTCAGTCTCCAGGATAGTGTGTTGAATGAATTAAGCTGGGCATAGAAAGCATATTCCTACTTCTATGTGGAGGCTAAAAAAAAATGATCTCATGGAAAGAGAAAGTAGTGGCTACCAGAGTCTGGGGGAGGACAGAGAGCACAGAGAGGGTGGTTACTAGGTATGGGGTACAGAGGGACAGGAGGGTAACTTCTAATATTCTAGACCATGGTATGGTAACTGACAATTATGTATTTCTAAATAGTTGGTAGAGAGAATCCTGAATGTTCTCTTTTTCCTCCCTGGTATCGGGAATCGAACTCAGAGCCTCATGCCTGCCAGGCAGGTGCTGTGCTATTGAGCTACATCCCTGGCTCAAAAGTTCTTAACACAAGGAAATGATAACTGTTCAAGGTGACAGATTACCCTGATCTGATCATTACACACCATATGCATGTATTAAAGTAGCATACTGTACCTTATGTTTATAATTATGCACAAAAAAGCTCTACTATTCCATCTAGCACAATGGCAACAGACAAGTATTTCTTGCAGACAATTCTACAGGCACTGAAATCTGACAATCTTGTTTACTAGATATGGTTTATACCTTAATAGCTTAAGAAATTTAGTCAAAAAAAGAATTGGCATCTAAGATATTAATTAAAGGTTAAAGGTTGCACTCTAGGGATCTTCTGCTTAGAAGAATGCTAAGAATGAACTAGGTGGGCCATGGGGGAAAGAACCTGGTAGAGGCCACTTGGAATATGTGGACTTGGCTTGAAGTTCAAGGTCACACTAGCAAGTCAGTTGTGCCTCTGGGCCCTATCTGTAGAAGCTCAGTAGACAGCTATAGTTGGTCACTATTTGGGGAATCAAAACTGTTTTGTTTTGTTTTTTAACAACATATTCAACCAACAATCATTGTATGACACTTTGTGTGATTTTTTTTTTTATAGTAGTCTTAATCCAAAGGGCCTCAGACTTTTGTGTTTTCCAAATTTGTACTAGTCTTGTCTTCACTGTCCAAGGCTGTTGGATCTTTCTCCTCTCCCACATTCTTCTTCCTCTTCCAATCACTGATTCTGAGCTGTGGACTAGGAAATCTAATAGCTGAAAACACTTTTACTAGCACTGGATGTAAACCAAGAAAATCTTTCTTCTTGAAGGTTGTTTAGCAATGAAACCACTCTTGATTTCAAGTATGTTTCTTATTTCAGATCCTGATGGATAGTAATCTCTTAATGAATAAGATGCAGATAGCAACTTTATTCTATTGCATTCACTAAGTTGTGAGTTATTGCTTCCTTTCTGAACACATTTTTTGAGAACAGGCCAACTTCGAACCTGCTATGTAGCTTGGGCTAGCCTCAAGCTTGAGATTCTCCTGCCTTAGTCTCAAATTCTAGGATTAGAGTCATGAACCACCACACTTGGCTAATTATCACCTCTTACAAGTAGAAAACAGCTTCTGCTTTTGTCACTAAACATATACCTTTAAAGACATATACTGGGGTTTTTAAGATAGGAAAGTGACCAATTCCTTCATAAACAGAATTTTTTTTTCTTAGATTTATTTAAATATGTAATTCAATCAATTCACAAAACTGAATTCCTTTGGGAAGTGTGTTTTGGAAAGACAAAAGTGCAACCAGTGTCATCTTATTACATTACTAATAAATCGGGGATAGTCCTGAGGAAAGCAACCTTGGTAAATGAGCACAGATTTTTTTTTTGTGCCACCTCTGAAACTTTTTGCCCATCCTGATAAATACAGTGACAGAGCACCTTAATGAACAAAGGGCATAACCAACTAGTTTTAAAGCCTTTTTTTGTAATGGAAAAGGACAACTTTACACCATGGCATCTGGCATTGCTTTTCACTTTTACACAACTCCTTTCAAATTAGTCACTCTGGTAAGAAAGAAAGGCTGAATGAGTTAATGGACCCTAATGGTCTTAGCAGTAAGAGCACAGGCAGGAACCAGACTGAAAAGGACAGAAATCAGAGGGTGGGACAGGTGGAATATGAGCAGCCAGGGGCACACATCACTGTCATACATCTCCAAGGCACTGACCTAGGTAAACACTGAAGCCATTGTCAAACAGGTCTGCTGATCTACTGTCCAAAACCTGGCTTATGTAAGGAAATGAACCCACCTGCTTTTCCTTGTGCTTATAGCATTCACACCTCCAGACTGAATGCCAATAACAGAAACAGAAAAAAAAAAATCCATGCTATGGGAAGACAGAAAAACCCAGCAGTATCTTCATCATCCGGTATAAGCCCCAAACATTCCCTTTAGACATTAAGTGCAAATGCAAACAGTCATGGAGCATGGAGAGGGCCTGCTGTAGCTGCAAACCATTTGGTGGCAATAAGAACACTGGGGCAATACAATTTGCTTGGGAAGGTGGCCATGACATTTTAGTTGTGGCTTTTCATTTGGGCAGCTTGGATGAGTCAGTCCTCTAGTGGTATTGGGCAATAAAGAGAGAACAGATGATCAAAATCCAAACAAAGGGGATTTAGGTAGGCAGGCAGCTGGGTAGAAAAGACCTTTTTCCCTCACTATCCCTTTTCCACCATTTTCATCTTGTGGGCAAATAGAATATATTCTTTTAAATCATCAGTGTCAGTCTCATCAAGATGGCTTTCAACTTTTTGACCTTTATGATTTGAAATTTCTAATTTTAGTCCTAATTGGTTATTTCATTTAAAGCATTTTGGTGTATATTAATTAAAGGATAGTCATTATCAGTGAAGTCATAAAATTGTACAGAGGTCCCCTATAAAAAAGGGTAGGGAAGAATACGTAAAATAAGAGTACCTTTAGAATTAAGGCAATAGCTTCTTGCCTGTTATTTAGTTATATCTAGTCAAAATTACCACCTGCCTAAAACTCCTGAGAAAAATCTATCACAAAAAGAGTGTGATTTGTATAGGTAAGGTACCAGCATCGACAGTATGTTGGCTGTTCTGATGGGATGGAAGTGTAATGTGACCACCACAGTAAAGGCAAAAGAAATGCACCAGAGCTTGCAGAAACACAGCTGCAAGTAATGGCTGGAGCTACAAGTGCCTGGATCAGGAGGGCACAGCTTGTGGGCAGCAGGAGACAGAAGTGAGGGAGGCACTGGGCAGCTGAGAAGGGGCTCAGGGGCAAGCAGCCTCCTCGACGAGCTGCTACAGACGATCTGTATAGGGGAGGGTTTTTGGGGTCTCTGTGAGCCATGTATGTAACACAAGTGGTTAACAGAAGCCTCACTTTGATCAGGATGACAGCTGACAGAAAATTGATTACAGGATGTTTCAAGAGGGAGAAAACTTCAAAATTAAGGAAAATGCCTTAAAAGTGCGCTGGCGTTACACTAGTCATGCCACTAAGAAATGATGTAATATGGCCAGACTCTAACAATACTAGACTTCTTTACTAATAGGGCAATTACTAGGTTAAGGTAGGAATTTAGATATCCTTCCACATGAAGAACATGATACAAAGTTTTTATTAAATGGTGCACAAAATATTACTTTAAAATGTGCAGAAAAATAAGAATATATTCACCATACTTCAATGCAGAGTTTAAATTTCTTTATGGGGATACCATTTCCCCTCATCAGTACTGTGCCTGTGAGAGAGAAATCTTCCTGAAATTACAGCTAAGAAATTGCACTGCAAACAAATGAACTTACTTGGATCATCTCCAATCACATTAATACTAGAACACAGTTTCTGGTGCTAGTGTTCCGTTCAAAGCTGAAAGAGCGGCCATCAAGTTGAAGTAGTGTGTGTGCATGTTTTTCATGTGTACATGTTTTCTGCAGTACTGGGCAGAGGACCATTAATTTGAAATCGGAAATAAATGCAGAAGCAGCAAAGTCCTCAGACTGTTTTTGCTATAGAACTTTTTTTTTTTTTGATTCAGATTATCTAGAATCACTTCTGCCAAAAGATGGATGTTTACAAAGTATTATAAAACATGTAATTTTTGGTAAGATTTTAAAATATCTTTTCTTCTGATAGCTTTAACTCTAAATTGAATCATGCTCAAGGCTTAAAATGTCAAATGTCACAGTAAAACATTTACTTTGAAAGTTTGCTTTACTATTTGAATGAATAAGTTTGCAATAACTGTAATAAATCAAGTGAATCAATATTTCAAAATAGCGATCCTCTAAAATTATATAAAGATATAACAGGAAAATAAAGGAACCAACTTAGTTGTGCAATAAAAAGCACTTTACCACTTACAGTTGACTGACAGAAAATGTCTATAGCACATTACAAACAGGTTAACTGAACACTAAGAAAAAATTAAAAACCCTCAGACCATCCACAGTATCCTATGATCCATAATTCCCTCAAGCCAACATTGCACTAATTTCACACACTCACACAACTGGGTTTCAATTTGTTTTTGGTTGTGAAAGTGTCATCTAAAGAAGTACTGTTAACATATATCACAACAGGAATAGAAGTATCTCTGTAATATACCACAGAAAACGATGACTATCAAAATGTGGGCTGGGGATGTAGCTTCGTGGTACACTGTGCTTTGTGCTTTCCCACCATGTGTGAGGCCCCGGTTCAAAGTAAAAAAACCAAAAGCAACATTAAAAAACTATGCAGTTAAAAACCCTCTTTAAAGACAGTGAAAAAGATCCTGATTTTTCTTCTATTGTTTTCTTCCATTTTGCTGATTACTGCTCTTTAATATTTCTTTCTGATACTTGGTCTAATTAACTCTTTTTCTCATTGTTTCTTACTTACCTAAGGCTTTTTTTCTTTTTATAACAAAACATTCAGTGGTACAAATCTCCCTATAAGTATTACTTTATAATGAAAATCATGGTCCCCTAAGAAATGTTAACATGGTGGTTCAACAAAGATGAAGTGTGACAGTATAATTGGTCAATTAAACAAAGTGTATAAAACAGAGATCTGAAGTATTGCATATATCTTCTCCTATTAAAAAACAAAAATCAGCACCAATCATCAGTTGAATCTGGAAGGGGAGAATGAATATGTGATACAAGAGACTATAAGAGGTAGCTTTTAGAGTGCCAAAATGTCCCAAATGTGGGAAAACCTACTCCCTATATGTGGACAGATAAACTAAAGTATTAAGAGAATAGAATTCAGGCCAGGCATGACTACACCTGTAATAACACCTGTAATTCTAGCTATTTAGGAGTCTAAGGCAGGGTATCGCACGTTCTGGGGCAGCCTGAACAACTTAGTTAGACTTTGTTTCTAAATAAAAAATAAAAAGGGATGGGGATGTAGCTCAGTGCTAGAGACTTTCCCAGTATGCGTTAAGCCCTGGTTTGATACCCCATTTAAAAAATAAAGGAGTGCCAAGGATTTAGCTCAGCAGTTCAAGTGCTTGCTTGGTAAGCCCAAGGTTGTGAGTTTGATCCCGGGTACAACAATAAATTAAATTAAATTAAATTAAATTAAATTAAATTAAATTAAATTAAAAATAATTGATTGAAAAAATAAAGGTGTGGTGGTGTATATATACCTGAAATCTGAGTACTCTGGAGCCTAAGGTAGAACTGTGAGTTTGAAACCAGCCTGAACTATATAGTGAGACTGTCCTTAAAAAAAAAAAAGTGAGAATAGACTGTAGGAGTGATTTTGAAAACCTCTCGGTTGTTTTTAATTGTACATTCATCATGGACAAAATGTTATTTTGAAATATGTATGTGTTATAAAGTAGCCAAGTTGAGCTAGTCAGATATCCATGATCTCACATACTTAACAACTTTTGTTCCGAGAACACTTAAAATCTATCTGGAGATTTTCAACAACAGAATACCCTGTTGCTAATTAGAGAAGGAGATTTTTAATGCTTGTTCTTCCTATGGGTTTATAGCCTTGTCACTGTGTCAGAAATCAAATGTCAGGCTATTTTTGAAATTTGGAATAAATTTGGAGACACTAAATTTTCTAAAGTATCAAGTCAGGAGATGGACACAAATGCTGGAAATAATCAATACAGCATTAGAGTAGTTGTGTGCCCAGATGATTTAAAACTAGGTTACTAGAAATAAGAATCAAGGTTAGTTCTGGCGCTCCACAGCCAGGTCCCCTCTTCGGGTGTTTAGAAGTGGCAACTGTCCATCCTGGTTTCAAACGCAGTTGTGAAGTTCTGTGAGATTCAGTCCTCACCTCACCTTTTTTGTGATAATGGGGACTGAACTGAGGGCCTTGACATTAAGCTACATTTCAGGTCTTGTTTTGATTTCGTTGTTGTTGTTAAAGACGGTCTTGCTTAGTTGACCAGGCTCAATTGGAATTTGTGATCCTCCGTTTTAGCCTCCCAGAGTGCTGGGATTATAGGCATAAACCACCACACCTGGCTTGTTTGGTTTTTAATTCCACAAAAACAGCAGGATACTTTGTAGATTCCAATAATCTCTTAGGAAAAAACATGCAAATCTCTATTGCACAGTTTAAAGCAACAAAACCAAAAATAATAAGAGGAACTATAGCAAACTATAAACTTTTTCCACAACAAAGGAAATAATCAATAGAGTGAAAGGCCACTTACAGAAAAAGATATCTGCAAACCATTTATCTGGTAATGGGTTAATATCCAGAATATATAAAGAATTCCTATAATACAGTAACAAAAGCACTAAATAATTCTTCCACAAAATTTGTAAAGCTAGGCATGATATGTGATTATAGTGCTGAGACTGAATATCACTTGAGCACAGGAAGTTCAAGGACAGCCTGGAAAACACAGACAGGCTTCTCCAGAAAAGAAAAGAAGGGGATGGAGGGCAAAGGATCTTAATGGTTAAGAAGAGATAAGAAGAGATAAAAATGCACAGAATCATAAAACATTAGGAAAACACAAATCAAACTACAATAGGATATTATCCAACACCCGTTAGATGGCTATTACAAGGTTAAAAAACCCCAAAGTAACAAGTGTTGGTGATGACGTGGAGAAAATGGAACCATAGGGTAGTGTTTTTGGAAAATATAACCTAATACAGCTGCTATTCCTACAGAAAACATAAAGATGGTTTCTCAAAATTAGAAACAGAACCATCGTGTGATCTAGCAATCTCACTTCAGGGTGTATGTCCAAAAGGACCAAAATCCAGATCTCAAAGAGGTGCCTGTACCCTCTGTTAAAGACGGCATTATTTGTAACAGCCAAGATATGAAAACAACCTAAACATTCAGCAATGGATGAACAGATGTCAAGAAAATGCAGTTATATGCATACAATGGGATATTTAGTCTTAAAAAAAATCTTGTTATATGTCAAACATAGAGGATATTACGCTAAATAAGCCAATTGCAAAAGGTCAAATATTGCATGCCACTTAGATGAGGGCTCTAAAACAGTCAAGTTCATATTAGAGTGATTGCCAGGTTTTGGGAGGAGAGAAAAATGGGAGCTGTTCAACATGTATAATCTGTTTAACAAGATGAGAAGTTCTAGAGACCTGTTGTACATTGTGTTTCCCCTACTCAAAACATTAAAAAAAGATATACTAACAAATTTGAATGGCACAGAACTAAAAGATACTGTTATACAGTTTTACATATGGAAATCTGTACAGGCAAGACAATATCAAAGAAAAGCAAAACTGAGAAATTTGGAGAATAAACATGGATTATGAAATAAATTAAGAATAAACATAGTATACAAGAATGACATCATGGTTCTCGATTAAAGTATAGCAATTTAAATTTTCTAGGCTGATAAAATGTGAAGTATAATACAACTATATGCAAACCGATAAGAGTCTTGTGAATGTTTTTGGCTTACTAGGGGAAGGCATCATTCTGTGAACCTCTGTAATCTAGATGTTGCCATAACCAGTTCCTTAGCCAGGATTACACACCAACAGATGAGGCAGGGTGAGTTCGAGAGGCCTGGACTGAAGGCACGAATGGTCTTCGTAGTCCTCTTATCACCAGCACAGGCAGAAGTAAAAAGAAGAGTGGTGTCTGTCATTTCTGGCTCCTACAGCACCTGCTAAGTACGACACCAGACAACAGCAGAAGCACCGTGCTTAGAGGACCTTACAGATGATCCTGTCCCATTTTCCAGTTTCTCTTCATCAGCCCTTTTTGTGGCTCACCGCCCTAGGCAGGGAGAATTCAGCTATGCACTGATTTTTGCTATTTTTGTCTTCTCTTGCCAGTGGCCCACATTTGAAACTGGGGAGTATGGGTATGTACGTGTAGAGTAGAAATGCAGACATATGAATGTATGCATGTACATAAATAATAATTTCATTGAACTTGGAGAAAAATATTCATCCCTTTAAAATGTTTGTTGTTTATATTCACCTCCCTCCCTAAACTGTGAGTGAAACTGTTGCAGAAGCATTAAGCTCACTAGAAGACATTCCAGGATGCTTTTTCCATTTTCTTATGCTGCATTTTACCATTTTCTATGTTACCATTAATTCCAAACAATAGTTAAATTCTTGAGCATCTAAAATGCACATTGTTAACATGATGGTATCTTGGATTTCACTGCATTTTAGAAACATAAATCTGATGAAAAGAAATATAACAATCCAGATCTTAATATCATTAGAAGAGCTTTTTTTTTTTTTTTTAACAGAAGATCTGTTTTTGAATTGAAATTTCCTGCTATCATGAGAAATAGTAACAGTACAGGTCCACTACACCATACTGTGTATTCATTTAGTCATTCAACAAATGTTTTTTGAGAATCTGTTAGTTACAGAAATTTTACCAGAAATCAAGGAAGGGAAAGGAGAAGGCACTGAGAAGCCAGTGAGGGTAACACAAAGATAGATATAGTCCTTAAATGTGATGTTCACTGTTATCAACATCGCCAGTTTTTTTTTTTTTTTTAAATCTTTCATTTATAGTTTGTTTCAGTGACTTTTCAAGCCAACGTACTGAAAAATTTCCCCTTACAGACTTTAATAAAATTTTAATTATGAAACATGAAATAATTATAACAAATCTAGTATCTCAGTATAATCCAATCACAGAATTTAAGAGCTGTAACAGAATTTACAGACTGTACAACTAACTCCACAGTTAATTTTAAAATTATTTTTTGGGCTGAGGGTGTAGCTCCAGGCACCTAGCATGCACAAGGCCCTAGGTTCAATCTCCAGCACAGGGAAGAATAGGACCAAAGTTACCCTAGTTTTATTTGATTTATTTTGTATTAATTTTTGTAGTCTCAAATGTTGAATAAAGACCTGAGGACTTGAATTTGCCTACGTCCCTGGAAGGAAAGAAAAGACCAGTTTCAGCAAGTGCTGGCCACTGCTTACCAAACAGCAGAATGTCTGGTAGACAGACTAAAGTACCCAAAAGGCTGGGTACGCTATTATTTCTCTACTGCAGCAGGTCCTGAGACAGTGAATTTGTTAAATATTATGTTAATTACTATATAAATTCACATTTCAGAATTCACTGCTTGCATATTATCTTGAGAACATTAAATCTCACATCTTTCACTTATATACAGAATGCACATAGCATTTGAAACTAAAATTGACCTTTAAAAAGAACTAAAGTCATATTTCAAAGTATCTACTGGTGACTGAACCCTCAGCCTTGTGCATGCTAGGTAAGCAGTCTACCACAGGGCTACATCCCCTGCCTTGTAATTCTTAATTTTTTAAAAGTATCCTCTTACGTATCCAGGCTCTTGATATTATTCTATTATATCTTTTATGTTAAGAGTTTTCTGAATTAGCAAACTAAATAAAACATTTCGTAGCTCTATTTGGAAGGAGTAAAAGAAAGGATTTCACCGTATTCTGTGGTGCATGAGACATGCAACTGCTCTTATGTAACAGCTACTCTGCCCAGAAGCCAGGGAAGCACCAAGTGCTTTCTTCAGCCCCATCATGTTAAGGTTCACTGCTTTGTGACAACTTTGTAACAGGAAAAACAAGAATCGTATTAACCCATAAGGATTCACAGATTATCCCTATTTGGATTTTTAAAAAATTTACAGCAAGAAATTTTTAATAACGAAGTCACTACCATGTACCAGGTATTCATTTCTGATGTAGAGGGAGTTTAGAGAGATTAAGCAGCTGGTCCAAGTTGATACAAATCATAAGCAAGCTCCTGTGGGCAAAGGCAGGGTCTTAACATTCTACTCAGAGAGCCTCAGAATGCAGGCTGTCATCAGCGCTGGGGAGAAGGGAATGGGTTTTACTGTTCATGTTCTATATTTAATGTCAGAGGCTTTTTACATTTTGTGTTTGGTATTAGGATAAGGTAGCTTTAGAGAAAACAAGACCTTGTTTCAGGATACAGTAAAAGTTACTTTCACTTTATTTTTAATTGAAATAAAAATTATACAGATTCATGGAGTACTATGTGAAATGTAAACGGCACAATGATAACCATCACTTCAAGTATTTTTCATTCTTTGTGGTAATGTCAAAAATCCTAGTTTTTATGAAATTTCACTCTATGTTGACAGTTTACAAAGTAAAAGATTTTAAATGTACCAAACCCTTTAGCTATAAAATGATAACCTCCCTAACAGATACTATGCTTCTTAGGACAGCTTCTTTATCAAATCCTTTTAAGTAACAACAGAAGAGAGAGAAAATGTTACATAACAGCAAAATGGGAAGTCTTCCTGTTTTTTTTTCTACTAAAAAGCCCCCAAACTGAAGCACCTTCTGAGTCTGGAGTTAGGTCCACTTTCTCTGTCTAGCTTTTCCACTTTGGTGAGTACTTTGAGCAAGGTATACTTTGCTCTTGGCGTCACCTCCTGCAATAAGATTTGACAGCTGTTCCACGCCACAGAGCAGCATTACGTAACAAGGCAGTTTAAGACCCAAAAAAGAAAACCATAAAGAAGTAAGGCTGTGGAGAGTGGACTTTGTGGCTGCATAGAATACACTTATGAACACAGAAAATGGCTCTGGCAAGGCCACATGAATGATCACCATCGTCGAAATGCTCGGGTTTTCCCCACGAGAAACCTCCTAGCTGTACAGTCCTAGCACTAGCAGTGACCTTCTCTGTAAGCACTTGTGTGGGAGAGAACTGCTCCTGCCACAGTTTGAATTCTTTCTGGCATGTTCTCGAAAGTCAAGTATGACCCTCCCTTTCCCCTTTCTTTTCTCTGTTTTATAATGCCACAACACACATTTTTAAATAACAAAGAGTCATTTTAATGGGAAGAGTCAAATTCTGAGAATTCTGACCTTATTAGCAAGTCTAAAAAAATGTAATATAACTCACTGTCTAACAAGATCTCTTTCCTGAGCATAAGTATTCTTTTAAAAACAGCAGGCCCCAGCTTGTTTTAATTTTTTAGTTTCAAAGGAGATGACTTCTAAAAGTCACAATTGGTCCTATAGTCAGCACTTTTGGGCTGCCCACACTTTGTTCATAAAACCATGTATTAAAGTAAAATTGAGAAATAACTGGAAATACAACCTTGAAGCAAAGGAAGAATATGCTCGTTTATGCAAACTTTTAACACTTATTTGCTTTTAATCAATATTGATAAAAAGCATTTTCAATGAACTTGACCTAACACTAAAATTGTACTTTTAAGAAGTCTGTTTCTGCTGTACTAATTGTGACGATACACCTTTGGAGGCAGATTTTAAAATTTCAGCCATTTCTGAAGAACATGCATATAGTTCTTATTTAGGAACTCAGACATTTTTGTGACCTATCACACATGTAACTTTCTATTTACAAAAACTTACTTGGAATCATTTTTCTGATAAAAATCCTGTAAGACCATTTTGCACATCAAAGAAGAAACTGAGGCCTGGTGACCTGATATACTGTTTAGGTTCACATAGATAACGTGGTTAAACTGGATGCACATGTGATTTCTGTTTTCTGTGAAGTACTTAATGTACTGAATTGTCTCAATTTTATTTTAAAGCAGATATTGGTTGAAAGGCAAGGTCCTTAATAATATCTTTAAAGAACAACACTTGGTTTACCTTAAAATATTAGTATTTTTTTACACAGTTTATATAGTTCAGAAACATTTTATTATTCACTAACTTATCCTTTACCCACAAATGACCTAAAGAACATAAGTTTATTCCCTACCATGGAAAATGTAAAGCATGTTGGGGGTATGGCACTTAGTAATGACTAAAATAGATACTTGGATTAAAGTCAAGGTGAATAGCAAATCTGGAATGAAATTACTTAAGTATGGAGTCTTACACATTCTATATGTTGAATAAATTAATAGATGGAATAGCAGAATTTCTAGTTTCAATACCTTTTAAAGCCAAACATTGTGTTTCTGATACCAAAGCTAGTAATATTTTGTCTAAACTGAAAATATTTATATTTTAAGGAATTGTATCCACATAGCTTTCTACCTATTGAGAAGATACTAAAGAAATGCCAGTTGGTTCCACCTATTACATGTAGCCGGGCCTCCATAGGCACAACTTCACACTGTATATTCTCTAAATTAGGATGCAAAGGACACAACTTCAAGGCCTTATATCATGCTGTAAGTACAGGCAGGATCTCCACAGAACTCATCTTAATAGGTACATCTGATAAAACACATTAACATAATTTTAAAACACATACAGGTAAAGCAATACTCAAGAAGTAAAGAGAAGCTGCTACAGTCAGCAGCCTCAAAAGCCCCAGAGAACCTACCCTCTTTTCCTCATGGTCAATTCATTACCAGGGGAGAAAAGACAAACTATGGGAAACACAGACCATCTGCCTAATCCAGATGCAACTGCACATGCCTCTTATAGCCAAAGCTTTTTACCAGAAATGAACAGATAACATCTAATCCTCTCCTGAAACAGCCAACAAAGGTAATTCGGCACATTTGCATCATAAATAAAAATAATGCCCAAATCATTATTAAATGAGACCTTTTACTATCAATGAGGACTTACCAGCATCTACTCTCTCAAACAGAATACTAAAACAGCATTAGAGCAAATAGGGTTGGATTTCTATGAGCTTTATTCATAAAAATTCAACTATTCCTTAAATAAGATCAGGCTTGACATTTTAGTCAAGTCATCCTGGTTTAAAAAAGACATCAGAAAATATTCCTTTAGTGTTGTATATTTCAAACAATGACCATTTCTTATAAGAAAAGGGAAAAACAAATATTCTTACCTTGAAATTGTGAACCTTTTCATATTTTGGAATTTGCTCATTTTCTTTCAGAGTTGCTCTTCTAACAAGTGATGTCAACTGTGAATAAGCAAAGAGTTTCAGAGGTTGCCAGATTGTCACAGACGACTTTTGAGAACCCAGTTTCATTCCCAAGGCTGCTATCAATAAATCTTGCTGACGGCCCTCTTGTTTTGATTTGTGAACTGCAGCTCTATTAGTTTTCCTCCCTGACCAGGACTCTTTGGATGGCATTTTGGAATTTGGAGGAAAGAAAACCTGTATTGATTTGTGTCTGCCGATGAACTCTATTCAGCTAACACATGAGCACTCTGCAGCCAGCACAGACTCTAACCTACAGAGAGCTGCGGACACACTGGGAGGAGGAGGAAGGTGATGAAGCACTTCTTCAGCAGAGGCGACTAAACAGCTTTTTCTTTCTTCCTTTCTTCTTAAATGGTTCTATATTTAAGCCTCTGAAAACTTAAGAGCCTGAACAGAACAGAAATAAAAAGAGTCGATGCTAACATACAAGATGTTTAGCATCTCTATTCCTTTTTAAAAGCCATACAATTTTGACAAATACAAGTTTAAAAGCTTTCTTCTCTATTCAACATATTAATGCCCATTCTGAATGAAAGATGCCTACATACTGCCTGTACTAGTTTCCAGCAACAGACACCCCGTGAACCCTCTGGCAGGGATGGTGGGGGAGGGGCGGGATTTGCTGGGGAGGCGGGATTAGACTGGCCGCTGTAAGAAAGGAGATAACCAATGAAAATCAAGCAACAGTATTTAACTACTGTATTCCTTAACTCACTCTGTTTCTCCCTCCTCTCATGTAAGATTTTCTTGCTGGCTCAAGGCACACAAAAAGGGGGTGGGGGAGTCAGTGGGAAGATAAAGAGCAATGAATGAGTCATGCATTATTACAAAATAGAATTTTTTAACCTATTAAAAGCAGAGGGAAACTAACACACAGCAGCAGGATTTAAAAAGAATCTAACACTGCCAGGTAAATTTTGAAAAGCGGATATCCTTTGTGCATTATGCTAGCATGCACTCTACCACCAGGCAACAGCCTTTTTCTTTGTGCATTAGAGACTGAGGTTAGGAAACTAAAACTCAAATTTCATTAAAGATAAACAATAACTGGTAAGGACTTTGAAGAAAAAGAAAAGGATTTTAGCTAGCTAGGTATCATTCTTTTCATACAGAACAAAACGCATATACCACTGTTAATAACCTGGAGTGGGTCAGTTTTGTCTCTACAAAGAGTAGTTTTGTTGTGAGTCTACACTTAGATATAAAAAGTATTTTAATTCTCTAGCCTCAGTATTATTTTATTCAGAGTTTGAGGCCAAGTTGGGAACCAGCTGGGAATACTGCCTCATGTGCTCTGGTCTTTGATGCTGTGTAATTGTGCTTACTAGTCCCTGGGTGGTTTTTGCTGATGATGTAGAAAGAGAAAGGCTGAGTAAAACGTTCAAACTCAACTCCTTAAGAGTAGTTATCTATACTCTTATAGTGGTATGAGAGATTTCAGTTCTCCCTAAACATATTCCATTTATTTCTTCATGCTATGATTTTAGGGCTGGGGATTTAGGTCAGTGGCATAAGCACCTGCCTTGCATGCTATGATTTTAACCCATCATAGTTCTAATGTTACGTTGTATTTAAAGAATTTAAAGCTCAACATTTAAATGAATTAAGGGCTGGGGTATTGCTCAGTGGTAGTGTGTGTGCTTAGCATATACAATGCCTTGGGTTTGATTCTCAGCACCTAAACAAATAGAAAAAATGGATTCAATAACTTAATAGTGCAAGCAATTTAATTTCCTAATCTATAGGTGGTCTGAGTCCAATGTTTACTCTAGTTTAATCAGGGCATGTGTAAACTATAGTAGATGCTGGAAACCTCCCAAGTTATTTTTGTTTTCAGTCCTTTTTATTCTTTTATAAATATTTCTAACTAAACAAAAGACACTAATATTTTCAGCTACAGAAATTTTAGTTTCACAAATGCTTACATGATTAATATGTGACATCAAATGTCCCTTCCAAGAGGAAAGACAAAGGGGGAAATGTTTTGCCTAACCTAAATCACTCTTCAGCTGAGATTGCTTGTCATGTGATTACTGAAAATATGAAGGCCAACCAATTCTTTAGACATGTGCAGCCTAGATTCCAAAGGCAAATTTAATGGTATTTTTTCCCCTCAACAAGATTTAAATTCAAGTTCCTAAATTAAAGAAAGCAATCACATACGTAAACAGGGAGCACATTTTTTTAGTATCTCTAGTCAAGGTTTCAGATTATCCCTAGTCCTTTGGCTGTAATAACACAAATTTGACCTGGCTAATTCATGCATTACCTTATGTAAAGAGTGAAAAAACGAAAGTCTAAAAACTCCTTGGTGAGGTCAACATGAATGTAAGTAAATGTGCACAGTTCACCTATTTAAGAAGTCCTTTTTACTCTATAAATGGCATCTAGTTAATAGTCCTTGTCTCTAGGAGAACAAGGACGGAATAATTTTTGCATTTCCTAGCATGGCTGAAGTGTTTTGTTAGTAACTGTAGCTTTCACTTCCATGATAAGACTTTGGGTCATAAAGCAGAGTATGAACACTTGATGGGAATGAGTTCTAGTTTTCCTAAGATAAACGGAAGTCTCAATTTAAGACCATCTTCATTATTAAAATTTCTCACAATTTTCAATCTAAAGGCATCTATTGTAGTAGTATGTTTACAATGTCTTTATTATTCAAATAAATGATGGTTGTAGGCAGAGACTTCATGAAGAAAAACCAAACTGCACGTGAAGTACTTCAAAGAATCAATAACTGGGATCTCATCTTATTAAAAAGTTTTTGCATATGAAAAGAAATCACCAAAAGAGTGACAAGAAAACCCACAGAGTAGGGTAAAATTTTAACCAACTGTCCCTCAGACAAAGGGCATATTTAGAACATCTAAAGAATTGAAAAAAAAATCAGACCTCGCCAAATTCAAAGACTCAACCCAAAAATGGGCATCTGAGATGAATATGCATTTGTCAAATGAAGAAATACAAATGACAAATACATGAAAAAATGTTCAACATCATTGGTCATTTGGGAGATGCACATTAAAACAACACTGAGATTCCATCTCACCCCATAAGCAATGATTATCGTCAAGAAATCGATCAGGGGCCGGGGGTTTAGCTCAGTGGCACAAGTGCCTGCCTGGCAGGTGCAAGGTTGTGAGTTCAATCCTCAGTATCAAAAAAGGAATTAACCAATTAACAAATGCTGGAGAGGCTGTGGGGAAAAAGGAAGCCTTCTCCATTGCTGGGGTATAGGCTGGTACAACCCCTGTGGAAATCAGTGTGGAGATTCCTCAAAAAATTAGGATTAAAGGTCCCATTTGACCCAGCTATTTCCCTGCTGGGTATTTTCCCAGAAGAATTAAAAACATCATACCACAGTGATATATGCACATCCATGTTTATAGCAGCACAATGTGTAATAGCTAAATCTTGGAAACAACCCAAATGCCTATCAACTGAGGAATGGATAAAAAAGATGTGGTATTTTCATATAACAGACTACTACTCAGCTATAAAGAAGGATAAAGTAGAGGCTTTTATAGGTAAATGAATGCAACTTGAGACCATATTCATAAGTGAAATAAATCATACTCACATGTGTAAATATCATAGTGTAAGAAAGCAAGCAAGATTCAAAATCTACAATAGATATTGCGAAAGGGAAAGAAGCTGCACACAAGGAAAGAACCACTGGGATGGGTTAAAGGAAGGGGAAAGAAAAACACACACAAGATACCTAAGATAATACTACTGATTTCTTTTAGTTCACTGAAAAAAAAAACCGATTTGTGTTTATACTGTTTGATCAATCATGCATGGTTATATCTTGTAATCTAAGCAACAATTTGAAGATAACACACAATATATTAACCATTGGTACTTTCCTATTATCTTGTTATGAAATTCTATATCTTTTTTTTTTCACTTTAAAAGAAAAAAATAAACAGTGGTTTACCTGAAAACAACTAATTTAACCTGGCATAAAAATATTCAGAGCAGAGTTATCGAGAAAATTCATGCCCAGGTGAAACTATTTTGTCTCTGAAAGGTAAAGTTTATTGCACATTTTCTTAATTTTTCTGCTTAATCAAGAAATACTAATTACAAAATGGGCAGCTACCTGGGGTAGAGGATAGAAAATAACAGCTTAGTATGAACAAAGTCTCAGTTACTCTCTGATGGTTAAGACTTAGGCCATATAATGTATACAACATGGCAGCAACTGCATGTCTGTATGAATTCTGGGGATATGCTTGCACAAAACAAGAATTAACCCTACAATTTTGAACCTTTGTCAGTGTTCTGATGTTCCAGACAAATATGTATCACTTAGACTTACACTAATTTGGCTGTATTTATCTATTCAGATATAGCTACTGACTTTGCTAATTAAAGCTGTTAGTGTATACTGAGTAGATACTGATGTTCCAGGCACTCAGCTAAGCACTTTTATACAGAATCCCATTACATCCACAGATCAACCCTATGAAGCACACTTTACCCTCATTTTGTAGCTGAAATGAAAACCAAGGTCTACAGAAGTTAAATTCCTAAAACTGCACAGCTAGGAGGTGACAGGGGTGTGCCATTAAACACTACGCTATATTTATCTATGTGGAGTCTGAGGGAGGTGGTTTTTTTCTGATTCTATTCAAAGTGTTTCTCTGGCTATCTTCTCTCCATTTCAAAGAGTAGCAATACAGTATATGAAAATGTAATGGTAACTAAGACTTCCTGGAGTTTAGGAGGCAGTTCACACAGTAGGAGATGCACATGTCAAGGCTCAACAGCACTCTCTCTTGCACAAAGACGTCAGTGGTTTGTACCAAATCAGGGGCGATTTCATCACCTGTCAACCTTAGAGTCTCACTTGTTTAATAATTGTAAGACATCACATTCTTCCTACCCCATTATGACAATCATCTGTGTAGCTGTTTATATAGTATTGGGTCTTACACATCTTTATAAAAACCTTGAATTTCCATGGTAGCTTGCACAAAGAATGGTCAATAAATATTTAGTTAAAAAAAAAAAAACAAATGCAAGCAGCTATTTTTATTGGTTGGTGGTGGTCTGAAATTAGAGAAAGTAAGTTTTGACTACTAACCTTGGGAAATTTGCCTGATGCCCTGATTATGTCATCTACATAATATGGCTAATAATAACTACTTTATTATAGGTGACTGGGAAATTTAAAGAAGACACATAAAAGACAGAGATTGTAGACAGCAAGTACTCAATAAATGAAAGATTAGAGGGGTCTGTGGCAAATGTCAGCAGTAGGGTAACTATAAGAAATGAGCCTCTGCCCTCAATGAATTTGTAATCTGCTTTTGGTCCATACCATACAAGCATGCCCAGAAGTTCTTACCTTTCCCTTAGTTTTATGGTCTTTCCCAAATTTCCCACATACTACCTCTAATCTTACCATTTAAAAGGTTTATAATAGCATACTAGTTGAGGAAGCAAGGTTGAGAGGAGAATTAAAAGTGGAAAAGAAAGGAAATCATTAGTATTCACTAAGGAGCAAATATTGCTCCTTGCACTGCTTAGTGCTCCATGTGCTTGTCCGATGTATCAGTCATAACTGTACTGGGAGGTACATTTTCATGGTCTTTCTGTATGATGAAGAAACTCGCTCACTAAATGACTTGCTCAAGCTCACAGCCAGGAACAGAAAAGTCTAACATCTGAATCTGTCTTTTGTCTCCGAAGTTAAGAGCAGCTTCTATAAATTTATGAGAGCAGGAGATAAATACAAGGTTTTATAGTGCCTTTCATATTCTGGGTTCTGTAGGCAAGAAAATGGCTTAACTGGGTAAAGAGTCTAAACTTGTGGGGTACATATCCTACAGGGTCATTGGTGCTGGAAACACCAGCAGTGTTTGCTTTTTATTTTGACTGGAAGTCTTTGGCCTGTCCTTAGGCCTCACTCTGTCTATCGTTGACACTCATGTCACTTGGGTAGATTCAACTGAATAAGGGCAACTAACTGAAAAAAGGGATTGGACAATCCCTTCTTTCCAAATATGCTCATACCATTTGTAACACAGAGAAGAGAACTATAAAGATGGTAAGGGGTGCAGATAAGATGGGGAGTAGTATGAGGAATACGGAATTAATGCTGAAGTAAGTGATCTTGGAGAGAAATACATTCATAGCCTTTCAAATAAATTTCCAGTGACCCCACCACTCTGCTGTTTGGATCAATGCTGATCTAACTTCAACCCTGTCATTTATCAACTGGGAGTGTCACTAATTTCAGTCTTTGTTTTGCTGTGTACAAAATGGATTTAAATTACTTACAGTATACAATTATTGAGAATTAAATGAGACAATACATGGGAAGCATTTTGCATTATTTCCCAGAACAGAAAGTAATCAATAAATAAAAATTTCTTGTCCTTTTTTTGTATTCAAGCTACATCCTCAGCCCTGTTTCCAAGATTAGAGTTAGTATTAAATGTGGTTATGACACAGATTAAAGACTCAAGGCCACTGTCCTATACAATGTGGGCCTGAGGACACATTATAAACTTCACCATTCTGTAATTTCTACCTTCCTCTGTCCTGGCATTTTTAATTTGCAAAAGCTACTATGTACAAACTTTTAATAATCCCTCAAACCTTACTTGTAGCCAGCCAGACTTAGGGGTGCATGCCTGCAATTTAGTGAAACCCTTGTCTCAAAACAAAATTTAAGAAGGGCTGGGCTTGGTGTGGCACAAGCCTATAATCCTGTGGGAAGCAGAGTAACTGGATTAACTTTTTGGTAATTAGGGTTTCTGGCTCAGGATTTAGTGAAATCCTGCAATTTCTATAAAAATATTCAAACCGAGGTATAAACAACACAGCTTCTCTCAAGCCTCCAATTTTAAGATATAACTTTAAGATTGTAGATTCAAACAAATTCAACTCATTTTAGATTAGTCTATCTTTATCCTCCAAATGGTAATTGGTAACCTAATTTTTCTCCATTAGAGGCGAGAGTACAAATATATTCCAAGATATTCAACAACAGCATGTCGACTTCTATTAACTGACAATTGTATGGCACTGTCCCAATAAATGCTTTACAGGTGAAATGTGAATTAGTTGTCAAAACAATAAGGTAGATATAATAATTCTCATTTTACGGATGAAGAGACAAACTCCGATTAAGTGTCTCACTATCATCTAACTAGTAAGAAGTGAAAGTAGGACTTGGACTCAGGTCTCCATGGCTTCAAATTCCATCTCTTTGCTCTTGATTATTCTGCTTCTCATATTATCTATTGTTACCATGCAGTTTTGAAAGGTTATCACTGTAATACCTTTGTAGATCATTTGTATTCTAGTGTCTCTAAGATCACTAGGCATTTTGAATTTCTAGTATCTACTAGACCTAACCCTTAATCCAAATTTCCAGATACATTTTAAGGTAAATATGAGAGACTTCTATTTCAGAACTGAATTCCTTATGTTAATAAATTTTTGTGTTGCACAGGTAACTCTTACATTCTGTTAGAGCTCTAAATTTTTATGTTACTACAACCATCACATCATAATTTGTAACTTAAGTCTTCATTACACAGCTCCCCAAGCATTAATAACCATTTAAACAGATCATAAGGCACACTAATGTATTAATTTCAGTGTTTAATAAAATGAAAATAAACTAGACTTGATATTACCACTGTCAAATGTGTTTACTGTAACATGCTCCCTGACACTCATATTTAACGTAACACACTTGAAAACACAATACGAAAGAAACAGTATAGCCAGAGCATCTTTATGCTTCCAAGACACAATAGAAATATGATAAATTCTCCCAGCAACAGTTTGAAGGGACCTTTGGCACTCCATGTGAACATTCCCTGGGGAGTATGTACCACCAGAAAGGTACACAGCTTGGTTTCCATTCCTAGTTCTTACTGCTATCTGTCAAGTTCCTTCCTTATCAAGTACTCGCTGGACTAAATGAATTTATTATCTTCTCTAAATTTTTAATAGAAATTCAAAGGAAAGTTAATATTCATTTGGCACAGGAACGTGCTGAAACAGCTGGGTTTATGTACAATGGAAATGACTGGCTAGACCTTGTGGGAAGGTCTTCTCAACCGAGTTCAGGCAAATTTACAATGGATTTTTGTCTGGTGCCCAGTTTAGTAGGTTCAGAAACTTACTTTGTTGTTCTAAGGAACTAGTTGTTAAGATCATTACACAACCAGTAATACCAGTCTATTTCTCAAGGGGAGACTGGAATTACTCCCAAGCTTATGATACTGATAGGCAAAATGAGTTATCTAGTTTATGTAAAGATACTTTAATAAATAATGATCATAAAGCAGGGGACCAACACGGTCTTTTGTGGTAGCACCCTGCATTGGAAAAAAAAAATCCTTAGGAAATAAATTGGTGAGAATGGAATTAGACCAAGTAGCGCAGATCAAAAGGACTGAATATTCAAGACAAAGAATTATGACATCTGTTGAATTTTCTGTGATTAGAATGGTCTTGCCACCAGATATTTAGTAAAGATTCTCCTACTTTAGGTCAGTGCTTAGACGGTCATAAGCGACTTCCACCTCATTGAGTATCCTCTTTGTAGATGTTTATTAGTGTGCATATCTCTGCTGGTATTAAAGTGATAGTTGTGCAATGCTAATCTTAACAACAGTCACCCTTGGCTCTTGCAAATGAAGAGCTCCAACTAGCCTGCATGGGAATGTCCTCTCCAAGGCCTTGGGGAAATTCGTCATTACTACTTGAGTCTCATTTTAAACACGTTTTAATACTTAATACCTGTAAGAGTTAAAGAAACATTATTACTGTTCTATAACTAAAAAAAGCATTTTTTTCACCCTTCAGGGGCTTTAAATCCAATGCAAAACTCCTCAGTCATACATATTTTCACTTTTTCACAAAGCTTTTGACTGTAATATGCATAGAGAAAATATACCTAAAAAGCAGACTCAGACTGATACTATTAGAAGTGCTTTCAGATTTTAAATAGCCATGCAAGGTTATTGCATCTCAGTAAATATTTTGTACACACTAATTTGAGACAACCTAGTGTATGTGAGTAGAACGTAAGCACTATACTTTTAGTTTTCTCATTCCTCCAGTGACTTCTGTTGATTATGCTAGGATAAAGCCTAAGTGATTTAGTTATTGTAAAAACCACCTGTTATAGACTTAAATTTAAGTTATAAAGGCTTAGTTTTTACATAAAGCAAAAATAAACTGCAGTTTGATTAGAATATTTCAGTAGCAACTTATTTGACATATTAATTTTAAGTCTCAAAAAGACAAATGTTTAGCTGGGTGTGGTGGGGCACACCTGTAATCATGGCACTTGAGAGGCTGAGGCAGAAAGATCACTGAGTTCGAGGCCAGCCTAGGCTACACAGTGAGTTCAAGGCGAGCCTGGACTATAGAGTGAGATCCTATGTCAGAAAAAACCAAAACAAGATAAATGTTAATTCGTAGTATGAAGTAAGATTTATGAAATTCAAACATACTTGCAAAAGTCTGTTTTATGAGTATGGTGGCACACACTTGTAATCCTAGTACTCAGGATGCTGAGACAAGAGAATGACTGAGTTCCAAGCAGCCTGGGTCACACAGTGAGTTCAAGGCCAGTCTAGAACAATAGGGCAGCCCAGTCTCAATGCAACAAAAAAACCAAAACCAAACAACAAAAACCTCAAAACTCAAAACCTTGTTTTATGTGGAAGTGAGACTATGAGAAAAGAAGAAGAGGATCAAGGGAGGGGGAGAAAAGAGGAAGATGGGGTAATGGGTGACGGTGGAGGGATAATCAAAACATATGACCTATGCATGCACAAATGGGCCAAAATGAAACCTATCACTCTGTATAACTAAAATACACTAAAAACAAGAACCTGCTTTATGAGTTGGAAATGGCAGTAGTGGCCCAAAGACAGAAGATGCAACTTCCACAAGCACTGCCAGGGAAGAAAGGTAAGCACAGGCGTAATTCATGTGGTAGTGGACGCCTCACTGGCAAACAGCAACTTGTCTTTTCTTTGAAATGACCCTGTTATACTATGTTTTATAGCAAGATAATGATGTTTAAAAAGTAAAAATATCTTGCTTTCTAAAACAATCTTTTTATGTCATGTCCATTGTATATCATTTAATGAAATTCCTGTTAGTACAAAGAATCCTAATGAAATTCAGACAGTTTAATATCCCACAGTGGATACTCCCATTCATATAAAAGGCAGTCATTAGATTTTTTAAAAATGTTCTGGGACTCATGGAGGACTTGTCATCTTAAGAGGGATTCGAGTTATCTGGACAAGGCACATAAGTCATCAGAATGTTAGAAAACACACAAAGTCAGAGAGCCATGACTGGTTCTTGCGAGGAAGAAAAAGAGTAAAGTCTGGTTTAACTTCTTTTAGTGACATTTTAATGTATTGAGAAGACTCTACCCAGCTGATATCCTCTTCCACAAAGGGTATGTTAAAGAGAGATAGTGTAACTGAGCAATTGAAGATCTTAGGTTGATAAAGCCAAATGCTATTTAAGGCAACCTGGCCAGCTGAGGCAGTGCTTTACTATCTTTCCCATCAAAATGCTCCCAGATAATGAATAGGGAGGTGTAGGAGTGCTTCTTTAACCTCCCTAGGATGTAGCATGCTTGTTTAATATTTAGTTAGGTTATTGGCATGGAGGGCAGGGGGGCGGGGTTTGTTCTGGTGATTGAACTCAGGGCCTTCATCCTGTGCTACTCCCAGCTCTTACAGACAGTATCTTGCTAAGTCCCTAAAATTGCCCAGACTGGGCTTGAACTTAGAATCCTCTTGCCTCTACTTCCTATAGAGCTGGCACTTCAGGTGTGTGCCACCATGGCTAGCTCATATGTTTTCAATCAACTACTCTGGAGTAAAACTGATGCTCTAGGTACATGCATGCATCCTCAGGTTTATCTAGTTTCAGAACAGGTATGGGTGCCTGAGGATGGCATTAGAAAATCTCTGCCAGCATATTAAGTAATCTGTAAGGTAATAATCCTATTCTTGGAATATCTGATAGTAATTTTAATTACTGTATTCTGCCACTTCAGTTTTTTTTAAAACGCAGACCCAGCTTTTATACTGTCCTGAAATTGGCAACACTTACACAGAATTTAAAATTGTACCAAGTGCCTTGTCACATAGACTATTTCACTATATCCTTACATTCCTGTTTTTCAGCAAGGAAATTCTCTGATGTTAAGGTATCTGTTCACTAGCAAAAAATCAGTTATCAAAGCACCATGATGCAAATTCAGGCCTCTGAATTTGACATCCCATCCTCTCTCCACTCCGCTGGTTTTCACTGAGATCTGGGGATGTGATCACTCATCACATAGTGAGACGGACTCTAACACCTAAGTAAGGCTTAGGTGTTAGAACCATCAGAAGCAAAAGCATTCACAGCTGAAAGGACCACTGCTGACTCAGTTCCAGCCTAACAACTGGCTTACAACATACAGGCAAGTACAGTCTTCTTTTCTGTTACTGTAACAAAATGCCCAAGATAACTAGCTTAAAAAGAGGAAAGATTTATTTTGGTTCATGGTTTCAGTCTGTGTTCACTTGGCCTGTTTTTCTCTGCTTAAGGCAGCACAGTTCATCTTGGCAGGCACATAGCAGAGGTGTTCACCTCATGGCAGCTGGGGGAGACAGGAAGGGGCTGAGGTCACGATACCCTGTCCAAGGGCAGGCTCCCAAGGAGTTAATTTCCTTTCACCTCCTAAAGGTTCTACCACCTACCATCAGCTACCCAGGCTGGGGACCAAGCCTTTTAACACTTGAGTGTCTGGGGAACATTCACGATCCAAATCATAACAGTCAGCTGTAGTGATTAATTTCTGTCACAATAAGGGCCCTTTTATTTTCTGTTTTATTTGTTTGATGGTAATCAGTGAAGTGAAATGCTGATCTTATTGGTCACATACATACTTGTCAGATGTCTAATGGGGCATCAGGGGCAGTTATTAGGTAGTATGCTGTTTTGTCATTGCATGGTCCTATTCCTTGAATAAAAACAAATAAAAAAAAACTACCCTCCAAACCACTGAAATGAGAGCAGTTTCTTGATCAACTAATTAATTTGTCTTTAGAAATAGGTAATTATGCTTTCCTTTACAATCCACTGAACACATATGTATAATTTATAAGGTGGAAAGCCATTCTAGTCTTATGGGTAAACAATTACTGTCTGTTTTGTTTTGTTTGCAGGGTTGATTAAATCTAGGGCCTCTGCATTGAACTGTGTATCCCTAGCCCTTTTTTATTTTTCACTGTGACACAGGTTCTCACGAAGTTGCCCAGACTAGGTTCAAATTTGTGATCCTCTTGCCTCATCCTCCCAGAATGCTGGGATTAAGGTATACATCAACCCACCCAGTTTAAATCTTCATTATTCACAACAGAACTACCAGATTGACCAATGCAACAATTATATAATTAGGATGCATCTTATTTTTAAAAGACTGTAACATCTAAAAATAAGGATTTTGGTTGCTTGAGACACAGTCTGAGAAATTACAAGCAACTTACATTATATACCATACAAACATAAATAGAGTTACTCAGAAGTATAAACTACATCACGCCCAGTGGCCTTCTTTCAGTTTAGGAGGCAGAGACCATGAAGGGGGACTCTCGGCCTGTTTGGGCTGGCCTAGGGAGAGCTTAAGACCAGCACTCCCAGCGGTTGAGTTCATATCCACCCCCGTAGGTCAGGGGATTGCGCCCCGGAGGTTCCACTGGCCGCAGTTTACCACGCCCAGCTTCCACCTCTCAATTTAGGGAGCCAAGAACCTTTGGGGGAGCGGGGACTATTCCAGGTGCAGGAGGTGATTTGCCACACACCCAGAGGAAGCTTTGGAACACTGCTTAAAGCAAGGAAATATAGAAAAATGACAAAAGCAAAGACCAAAAGGCAGGCTCAAATCTCCAGCCCATCCCAAGAAAGCCTAGGAGCCATGTACATAGAAGAAAATAGAAGCTATACACCTGAAATGACTGAAATGATATCAACTGAAATAAAGAAGCAACTAGGGTAAGCTATGGAGAAATTCAAATCAGAAATAACTGCCCAGGTAAAAGAAGAAATGATAAAAGTAGTGAAAGAAATAGTGAACACATCTAGTGAAGACACAGCTAAAAAATTAGAGGAACAAAGCAAACAGAACCCCTGAATGAACACTATAAGAAACAAAAAGAATACATAAAGAATACATAAAGCAGATTCAAAGAGATATACAGGAAATCATAATTCTATTGAAAGCTGTCAAAACCACCTCAATGAAAGTGAAGATAGCATTTCAGATCTCGAAGATAAGATTGCAGCCAGTGAACAGGAAAGGAAAGATCTTTTAAAAATAACAAAGAATCAGGAAATAACAATTCAACAGCTGCAAGATGATGCACAGAAAAATAACGTAAGATTAATAGGGATAAATGAAAAAGAAGGGGACAGCCCAAATGATATCAAGAGGATATTTACAGAAGTAATAGCTGAAAACTTTCCAAACATGAGAATGGAAACTGACATTTGGATTAGTGAAGCATATAGAATTCCAAATAGCCATAACCAAAATAAAACTACACCCAAACACATAATAAGCATTACCCCAGAAATCCACCATAAGAACAGAATACTAAAAGCTGTTAGTGAGAAAAGACAGATCACCTATAAAGGAAAACCTATCAGAATCACAGCAGACTTCTCAACACAAACAATGAAGTCAAGAAGAGCATGAAGTGAAGTATTTCAGATCCTAACGGAAAACCACTTCCAACCCAGACTGACATACTCTGCAAAACTGTCCTTCAAAATGGATGGAGAAATAAGATACTTCCATGACAAAGAACAGCTGAAAAACTTTATGAACACCAAACCAACACCACAAAGAATACTGAAAGACATTCTAGATACACATAGGATAAAAACACCAAGCAAGGCAGACAATTAAACAGAATGGAAAGCTAAAGATACAATGGCAGAAAGATATCATGTCAACAATAAACCAATATATAACAGTTATAACCATTAATGTAAATGGCCTCAACTCACCAATCAAAAGAAACAGACTGGCAGAATGGATCAAGAAACAACATCCAACCATATGCTGTCTACAAGAAACCCATCTAACCCAAAAGGAAACCCATAGACTGACAGTCAAAGGATGGAAAACAATACTTCATGCAACAGGAAAAAAAAAAAAAAAAAAAAAAAAAAAAAAAAAAAAAAAAAAAAAAAAAAAAAAAGTGGGGATAGCTATTCTGTTTGCAGACAATGTGAACTTCAAACCAAGAATGATCCAAAGAGATAGAGAAGGTCACTACATACTAGTTAGGGGAAAACTTCAAGAGGAAGAGATAACAATTTTAAATATATATGAACCAAATTCCAGAGCACCCAGCTATACAAAGCAAGTATTAACAAAAATGAAAAATCAAATAAGCAATAATACAATTATAACAGGAGATTTTTAACATGCCATTGACACAAAGGGACAGATCGACTAGACAGAAAATCAGCAAAGACATAACAGAACTCAATCACACCTGTGAACAAATGGACTTGATAGATGTATACAGAGTGTTCCATCCAACAACATCAGAATATACCTTCTTCTCAGCAGTACATGGGACATTCTCTAAAACAAACCATATGCTAGCCCACAGAACATATTTAAGTAAATGCAAAAGAATTGAAATTATCCCATGCATGTTATCGGATCATAGTGCTGTGAAACTAGAAATTAACGATAAAAGCAACTGCAAAAATCTGACAAACACATGGAAACTGAGTAATACATTCTTGAGCAATCAGTGGGTCACAGAGGAAATTAAAGAAGAAATTAAACAATATCTACAAGCAAATGAAAATACAA